>CM076575.1:1906733611-1906949382 GCA_034641835.2 Pinus albicaulis | reverse complement strand
TGCCGTTATATTCCACCTTTGCTACATAACTGCCCCTTTTAGCCTGACTCTTCTTCCGCATTCAGCCCCTTCGTTAGCTTTACTGCCATAATACTGTTCTACCCAAGCTCCTGGTCCTTTGATTTGCGTTCAGATAATTTCTTTGTGACCCGTGGGATATGGCCCACATAAAACTCCCTTTATACACGCGGCATATTACAAATTCGAGCTTTAATCAACATACATACGTTTATCGATCAACAACACATATATATAACATACATGCGATTAGCAATCAAAAACATAAACTTTATAATATGGCACATATAACATACACGGAACAAGGGCTATTGGGTCCCATAGTGCTTGACCAATCATATCTCATCGCAAATGCTTGCCTATAGGTTTCCGACTCTACCATTAGTGATAAAACTTAAACCATGCGATCTGCGATCTGTGCTCGAGCGCGGTGCTGCCACATGGACTCCCTTCATCGCATCATGTCGCTTGATCCTTACCGCATCACAACCAAAACACCATACCTTGCGAGGTCTTAGAAGTTAAACACTATTTCTTGCTTGATGCGATGTTGTGCAAGGTCGACATGTGTCCCTCCATTTCGCATCGCAAAAAATTTAACTTAACTTGCGGTCGCCTTCCTGCTATCCCTTAAGCGTTGCAATGTGAGGTCTCGTGATTCACCGTCCGCCGTTGATCTGCCCCCAGATCTAACAGTCCTCATATGATAGCACTTCACACTTTATAAGATTTAATTTGTGGTTATACTCTATTTCTTGCAATCTGCTATGTTGTTCCATGCTAACACGTGTCTTCTCCATTTCGCATTGCAAATAATTTAACTTACCATGTGATGCCTTAATGCTAAACTCTTAAATGTTGCAATTTACGAAATCACTCCTGATGCGATTTGATCTCCGCCGTCCATCTCTTACCTTCACTTTTGCGATATACTCCTAATTGTCTGTTCGCCTCCCTTGGAATTCTTCAAATAATTCTCTTCCTTAGTCGATTTTTTGTTTGTTTACATTATCTCGCTCTATAACTCTGGTTTTTGCACGTTGTTCCTCTTGTGCTTGTCTTTGTTAATGAATGTCATTCCGAGTTATCACACTCGACATCTACTGATTAAAGCCCTCTCTTTCTCTCGGCTCTCTCCTCTCTCTCTTGGATTAATCATCTTTGTGTAAGATCTCTGGTCCTCGTTGTTTTTGGAAAATTTGAATGCCTTTATATGTCTCTGCTAAATTTGTTGCCTCTGCTGTCTCGACTACTTCTCTGCTGCGTTTGTTGCCTCTGTAGTAATCGCTGCATCTCTACTATTTCCACTTCTTTGCTACCTTTGCTGCTTTGCTACCTTGTTTTCCTTCTTAGCTGCATTCGCTGCCTCTGCTGCATTCACTTCCTCTCTGATTTTGCTGCTTCTTTGTCTTTGCTGTATCTCTGCTGCAGTCGCTACCTCTCTACATTCACTGCCTTTCTGCTTTTGCTTCTTCTCTGTCTTTGATGTATCTTTTCTACCTTTGGTAATCGCTGCATCTTTGCTATTTCTACTTCTTTGGTGACTTTTCTGCCTTCTTAGCTGCATTTGCTGCCTCTCTACTTTTGCTGCTTCTCTGTATTTGCTGTATCTTTGCTGCATTCACTGCCTCTCTACTTTTGCTGCTTCTCTATCTTTGTTGTATCTCTGCTGCCTTTGGTTCCTTTCGTTTCCTTTTGTTTCCTTAACTGCCTTGAATGCCTTTGTTCTTGTGGTGCTTCTTTGCCTTAAACTATCACGCTAAAGCTTCTCCATGATGCTCCTTTGCCTCTTTGCTGCTTCTCTTTGCTTTAGGTTATACTTCTATTGCTGCTCCTTTGCCTCTCTACTCCTTTGCCATCAATGATAATTCTTATGTAACTCCTTTTTGATCCTTTGCCATCAATGACAATATTTCCAACACATTTTCTCCTTCAACAATGATCAAAATGTCTAAGAAGGTTGTTTTAGAAGTTTCTTCCTCTGACATTCCATTAATGGATACCGAAAGAGATATTTTCGATCCAATTTGCTCCAATAATTTTATAGAAACCTACCAACACATTCTCATCAACCAAGCAGAGACTCATATGTATGCAATTTCTGTTAGGTCGGCTGTGTTAGCTGCTATGATTTCTCAAACCCATGTGTTTCTAGAGTTTATATATTGGCTTGCGTCTGCATTATATCCTCAAAAATGTTTTGTGATGATTAAAATAGGATAAAATGTATTCCAGGTGTCCAAGAATTATGCTTTCCTTCTGCAAGTTCTTATCTTCGTTTCTCTAAAGAAACCTTGTTTTCTACTTTTCAAGACTTGTCAACATCTAATTATTCTCAATTGTCTTTCTTTTTAATGCTTGATGGGAAGAATTTGCCTATGGAACCTTCTCATTTCCATTTAGATACTTTTGTTGAGGATGTTAGACCTATTCTTCAAATTATTTCCAAAATATTAGGAAGGGAAGAGACTAATACTATTGATAAATCTATTTTAGGAATGTTAACCTTGATGATGGATCCTGAAACAATTTTTGATATACCCAAATTCTGGGAAAACATGGTTATTTCTCAATTGAATCATCTTTCCCTCATTGGGTGTTTCAGATTCCCATCCTTAATTACTTCTCTCTTTTTATATACCCATGTAAAAAAATTCATGCACCTAAGGTTGAACATTATGGATCCCCATAAGAACAAGCAGTCAGTGGTGTTTTGGAGTGATATAATAAGAAATGATCCAAAGGGTGAAGGTTTGATGTATTTAATAACTGCCTTTTTATCATTTGCATATTCTATTATCAATTCTCACCTTCACCTTGTATATTTCCAAAGGCCCAGTCTTTCCTTGACCTCAGTAAGGATGTCAAAGTAGGGGACTGGTTTTTATCTGAAGATTATGCAGCAATTAGACTATATGGAGCAGAATTTTCCCCTTTCAGGTTGCCTATATTTGTGCATATGAGGTTGTTTTCATGGGAGTTCATTAGGAAGAATTTGAATGTGGGCCAAATACATTTTGTTCCAGCCAAGAAAGGGCATATTTTTAAGTTTCCAAGGACAGTAGGACCCTTTGTTGTGAGAAAAAGGAAAGCTATTGGGGAGGTGCAGAAAGCTCTAGAAGATATGAATTTGCAGTTGGGGGAAAAATAGGAATATGACCCTTATCATTCTATCTTAGACAGAAGAGTAGAGAACTCTTATGCTCCCTATGTTCATGAACTTCGACGAGAGATTGAAAAGCCGGCCAATGGAGGACAAACTAGAGAGATGGAGGTTGAAAATCCTCTACAAATTGAAAAGAGTTTAAAAAGAGGTAGTGAGGATGTTATCAATTTGGAACAAAAAATTGATAGAAGCTCTAAAGGTGTTAAATTATCTGAGGAAGAAAGCTCATCATTTGCTACAAGTTTTCAATTACAACTAGGAGAAGTTGTTTGTATGCAATCTTCTCCTATTCTAGAAGAGACTACCCAAAGCTTTGTCTCAATGATTAAACAAATATTTTCTCAAATTGAATAGAAGAATAGGAAGGTTAAGGAAATCTTGTAGCCTCAATTGGAGGCACAATTTGTTTCAGATTACCAGAACAGACTGCTTTTACTATGGATTTGGAAAGGAATCAACTTAAACTAGCTTTCTCTCATCCTTTTGCTCTAGCAATAAATACCTCATTAGGATTCAAGACTTTCAATTTGAAAGTAGATGCTAGAAAAATTCCATTTCCTGATCAAATCAATTCACATAGGCAGACTGGTGAACTAATATATAGTGATTTGAAAAAGAGTTCTTTGGATGCTAGCAAAGCTGAAGCTTTGTTAGAAAAATAAGTTAACCAATTAAAATTAGAAAAGGAAAACTCCAAGGCGTTAACCACCCAAAATGAAGAACTTAAGAAGATGATAATTAAAATTGGAGTAAATCCATAGGATAGAAGTGTTGTGCAAAATTTTTTGCAGGGAGTTGAGATACAATTTAAGCAATTGAGGAAGAAATTGGAGATGCACACCATATAACATCCTATGGATACAAAAGTGGCACAATTGGAAAAAGAGAAGGAAACATTAACTGGTCAGCTTATACAAAGGAGCAATGAGATTACTGAGTTGAAATAAATGAATTACACTCTGTTAGCCTCCACTTTGTCCCAAGGCTGATGAAAGGATGCCGTCGGAGGTAACCTCAAACCAAGCTTTCAAATTGGTAGCTATCCCTACCAAAATAGAGAGGGATCTCTCTATGAGATCACAACCAAAGGGTTTGACTGGATGAGGAGTAGATTTTAGGCTAGTTAGGTTAGCCCCAGGGTTTTGAAAGTTTGATGGTTTAATTCTGGATCAGGGATAAAAATGAGGTAGCTAGGTTAAATGTATCAAAGGGTTACAACTGCAAATATATAAAGGAACAAGGTAGAAATGATTTAGTGATGGGCTTAGTGTTTGTCGGTGTAGTGTAGGGTTTGAAAGGGTGGAGAGGATATAAATGAACATGCATTCATGAATTCATTAAAACTGAAGGAAATAAACATGAAATGATGTTCCAAAAAAAAATAGAGCTACGAAAGAATTATGCTTATCAAACGTTTAGGAAGATAACCAAGGAAAGCAAGGCATGAAAAGAGAATATATATATCATTCATAAATGACTATAATAGAGAAAATACAACATAAAAAACTCACTGCACATGAATTCATAGATAATAGCTCCAACTGTTCCTCTAAATTTCTGTTTGGTCAATTTAGTGTGTCCTAAATTGTTGCATTTAATTTGTCAATCCGGGAATCGTAAGCTGATGAAGTGCGGCGCACTATATGTGCAAGATAACCTATTTCTTAACTTTTTGTCGTTTTTGGTTTTTCTAAGGTGAAATGGAAATTCTAAGATGAAAACAAGTTTGGTTATGTTTGTTCAAGGAAGTGATATCCCCTATAATGATTTACCAACTTGAAACTTTAAAAAGCAAATTGAAATTTATAATGACAAGACTTGAAAGAAAATGAAAATGTACTGCTGAAATGAAAAGGTGCTGCTAATCTAATAAATCAAAACAGTAAACTAGTGAGCATGAAAACCAAACTATTCTTGCTGCCAACTAAACATAAAAGAAACTATGCTTAAGGAAAATTCAAAAATTGCAACAAAATAAATATAAATCAGATTACATCAATTTATCTTCTGACCCTTCATCATTAGTCCAGCTATGATTTTCGGAAGTAATCATAAACAACTTGAGTAACTGATATTTAATTTGCAGAAAGTAAACTAATACTAAACCATACACTCATGATTCAATCCTTCACCATCAGTCCAGCTGTGGCTTTCGGAGGCAACTGAAGATGTCATGCATGATTTAATATATCTAAATTTGCAGAAAAGAAAGTAATACTAAACTACACATTTCATAATGCAATCCCTCACCATCAGTCCAGTTGTGGATTTCGGAGGCAACTGAAGATGCTATGAGCAGATTAGTATATCTAAATTTGCAGAAAAGAAACTAATACTAAACTACACATTTCATAATGCAATCCCTCACCATCAGTCCAGCTGTGGCTTTCGGAGGCAACTGAAAATGCTATGAGCAGATTAGTATATCTAAATTTTAACTACTGAAGCAAATAAACAAAATTGAAATGAACAAAGCAATACTGAAATTAAACAAAAGCTATGAAAAGCAAATTAACAGCAGAACAATGTTAGTTCCATGTCATTAGTCAAAAAGCTATGAAAATGCCCGGGCTGCCTATCTAAAACCTGAAACATAAACACTGATCAGTGATTAACAATCATAAAGCATGAAAGACAGAAATGAAATGGAAATTATGGAGTGTATAAACAGAAATGAAACAACTGCAAAGTATGAACATATGAATGGATTATGATACAATGATTTCTAAAGAAACGAAATGAGAAATATACACTAATACACAAAACCTTAGCTGAGCAGGGGCCCTCTACACAGCCTTGGCAACGGTCCTCAAATACGAATTAAGTTGAAAAAAAAAGTCTTCTCATATTAAAAAGCAGTCATTACAGAATGGTAATGTTACGGCACAAGTGCAGCGTAATCACTACAGAGCAGACTAATCAAAAGATAACAGAGACTACATTCACTAATATCGACTAACTTCATATGCGTATGCAAACGCAATATATATAACAACAAACTATAACTGTTTCCTAAAGTTCATGCTAGTGGAGAGCACGTAGACCACTACGTCCACAGATATAGGAGCATGGCCGTGTTGGAAAGTAAATCTACGAAAGGTGGATGCTTGAATTCGACTCCAGAACCCTGTACAGATGTCGATTTAACCTCCGCAGGCTTAGAAACGGCCATATGGGTCTTCATGTGACACGAAACAGAGTCTGGCCGACATGAAACTCCATGGTTGACTTCCATGTGGACGCCTTTGACCGCGGCTTCTTTGGATGAGTTTGCTTGAACCAATAGGACACGAACCATGTCCATGTCATTCCTGACCTGCCCATGTGGCTCGTTTCCCTTGTAGACACCTGTAGCATAGAGTTTTACAAAATAGCTGCGGAAAGTTGCAGCAGCTGCGGAAAGTGGCAAGATTCCCCAACTGAATGAAAAAAATCTAGATCAAATAGCAAACACAAAAATATAATTAAAAAACCATGTTAGATGCCCTTTTGCACATGATATTGACAATTTGGGAGGTTTAGGTGAGTGAAAAAGGTATGGAAAAATGTATGGAAAAGATGCAAATTTGGGACTCAACATACCTCCACTGTGAAGGTGTTGCATGTCCTCATGCAACCAAAATTTTGATACTCTTTCTTCAATTCATGTGCCTTGATACTTCAGCCAACACATCCAATCCTCTTCTCTTCTTCCTTGGTACTGCCATCATTCTGGGTTTCTTCATTAAGCACCTAAATTTGATATTTACAAGTGCTCTGCTCAATTTCTGGCATTTCCTTTTCAATTTCTTATTCTTCTTTTGCCATATTCCCAAATGTAACATATTATTATCATGGATGATCTTGTCCAGCTTGCCTTGTTCTTTCAATGTTTCATTTTCATTTTTGATGTGCCTATTTAAAAGCTCCAGCTCAAAAATTTCCTATTTTAATGATTGAACTAAATCATCCTGCAATGTATGAGGCTGAATGGAAGAAGTACTTGGACCTGTGGCTGCCTTTTCCAAAGATTCTATATAGTCATATACCTCCTGCTGCTTGGGGTCTATTTCAGGTGTCATTTTGATTGGGCTGTCCCCAAAATGCTGTGAAGGAGAGTTATGTTCAAAATCTGGCCGAGGAGGGGCTTACATCAATATTTTGCTGAGAATAAGATGGAGTATGCTCATTGTCTGATTGGGAATGAAAGGAATCAGGTTCACTAACTGACTGAGATGGACTATGGTCAGTTGGGGACTGTTCAGATGTCTCCTCACCCAAATCAATGAAATGAGGACCCTTAATTTGCGTTTTTCTCAATTTCCCTTTAAGTCTGCTGCTTCTCCTCACACGCTATGGTACACTATCCTTTTGTTTTTGTTTTCCTTTCTCTGCCTTCTTGGATATAGATGACTGTTTTTGAAGATAGACTAATCTTTCTGATAGCACTTGATGATCTTCTTCTTCAGAAGAAGGAGTTTTATGTACAGCCTCAATGGTTTCTTTCCCTTTTGGTGTTATTGGCTTCTTACCCTTGATTTCCTTCTTCTTTCTTTTTACCAATCTCTCTTCCCTATCAGTTCTTTTCATAGTAGTAGTAGGGGTATTTTGGATTTCATCAATTGTCCTTTTCCTCCTACTTCTTCTTGCTGTGCTGGCTGCGGGAATTTCCTGAGTAAGAGTAATTTGGGTTTCAACATTTATTCTTTTTCTTCTACTCCTTCTTATTGAACTACCTTCAGGAATTTCCTGAGGTTCCTCAAAGAAATTTCTAACTAGAAATTGTTCCCATGTGTCTTTTCTTTCCTTTAACTCCTTTTCAATCAGAATTTTTATAAGGTCGTGGTGATATAGATGAGGCTCTACATCTCCTAAGTGTTTTTGAACAGTCACATCCATTTTCTTCAAGCTATTGAATAGAAAATATGGGAGATTGAGAGTTTGGTTTTCTAGAAAATTCATTAATAGCCTGGTATGGTACATGTACATGGACCCAAAACGGCCTTCACATGTAATGAATTTCTGAACAATTAGCAGTAAATTGGCCCATTCTTCCTTCAATGCATGCACAGGAATTCCTCTCTTAAAAACAGTTATGTCCATACCTTGGTTTCGTAAGATTGTTCTCCATGCCTCATCACTGATGCTTTTATTTTTGAACCAACGCTCTCCCTCCTGAAGAAGTTCCGTGGTTGTTGCTATTGATGCTTCATTGACCGAAAACTTGAGGTCTCCAATTTCTGCTTCCGAGCCATCAAATGACCTTGCAAATGCTTTCGTAACTTCTCTGTGATAACCTCTGAATTTCTGAATAAAACGCAGCCATTTTGCTTTCTTCAATATCTCCTTTGCTTGCGGATATCCCTCTATAAACTTTGGTCCTTCCAGCTCTGCCCTTAGCAATTTACCCATTTCACTTCTCTGTTTTTCACAAATTTGCCTTCGTGAGGGTTTCAAATGGAAGTAGAATGGTTGAATGCTCAGGAACGAGCACAATGGCTGTGGGGATGTATCATAAAATGGGAATGAGCACCATAAACGGAATAGAGTGAGACTGTGGGTAGATATACGGGAGTGAGAATGAACAAAAGGAACGAAACGGAGTAAAACAGAACAGAGTGGGGTTTCGAAAACATAACAAAGATAGGACTGAGTAGATTGATAGAATATAACACATTCAGCCGCATTTTGAATTTTGGTGGCTACGAAATAAATGTGAACACGTTTCAATCAACGGTTGTGACTTGATGCGGCTTGTAAGAGTCCTTGGTCAAATCAAATACGCTTCATTATCACCGGTGGGATATTGGATCATGAGTGAAAATCGGGGTTTAATGATGAAACCGTTTGTGAATAAATGCAAGAGGATAATATGGAGATCGTGAAAGGTTACGGAACTGTAAATATAATCATTGCGCGTAATGGATAGAGCTCATGGTTCAAAACTATATAAAAATGTGTTTTTCAATACTATTTGAAATAAATTTTATTCATACCTTTGGAATCTTTGCCTTTGCCCTTGGTCTTCAACTGACTGGTCTCCATTGGTGTCTTGAATGCTCCATTGATCCTCTCTCCTGCATTTTATTTCATAATTATGAAAATAACATCTGACTGTACATTCTCTTTTGAAAACAGAGTAGTAGCTGCGGAATCTGCTTCTGGCTGCGGAAACTGGAGTCAGCTGCGGAAACAGATGTCAGTTGTGGAAACTGACACAGCTATTACTTGGATGAATGGAAATGAACAAATGACAAATGACCAGATGGAAATGGTCATGAAAAAGATTTTTATTGATGGAATGGAATGAAATGAAGTGAATGAAGTGGAATGAGATGAAATGAAATGGAATGAAGTGGAATGAAGTGGAGTGGGTGGTGACAAAGCTTGTGAAATGAAGGAGATTTTTTTTTTGGAAAATATAGAGTGTCAGGTTTCCCTGATTTTCACCCTATATTTTCTGTATAAGACTGCCAATCAATGATTGGTTTTCAGGCTTATACCATTATTTTTTATTTTTATTTTTTTTTATTTTTTTACTGAAAAACAAAAGCTAGGCTGGTGGAGAAGAAGAATTCTTCTGTACCAGCCTGATTGCAGAACTTTCTTGAAACATCTTGACAAAGTCCTCTTTTGAGAGTGGCTTATGATAAAATTTCAATCTATGGCCATTCACGATAAGAGGAGTTTGAAACTCATCAATGGTCTTGATTCTTACAGCTCCATTGCTAAAGATCTTGTCAATCTCATATGGCCCAAGCCAATGAGTCTGACATTTCCCTTGAAAATCTTTAAACTTGGAGTCAAATAGCAATGCCCAATCTCCTTCTTGAAACTTCTTCTCTTTGATATATTTGTCATGCCATTTAGTTCTTTGATATTGAACTAGATCAGTTCTTAGAATTGCTTCTTGTCTGATCTCATCTAGCTCATTCAACTACTCCATTCTATGCTTTTGGGCTTCTGATAAGTCCATCCCCAACTGAACTGCTATCTTGAAGGTCTTAACTTGGAACTCAATGGGGAGAAAGACTTCTTTCCCATAAACAAGTTCATAGGGAGAATGTCCTGTTGTATTCCTCCATGTAGTTCTGTAGGCCCACAAGGCTTATGGAAGCCTTTCTGCCCAATCTCTTCTATGTAGATGAACAGTTTTGGTGATGATACTTTCAAGAACTTTGTTTGTGGACTCCACTTGACCATTTGCTTGTGGATGGTAAGGAGTAGATCTTCTGTGCTTGATTTTATATTCTTCCATCAACTTTTCCACCAAATTGGATGTGAATTGGCTCCCCTGATCTGTCACAATTTCTCTTGGAACACCAAAGCGAGTAAAAATATCCTCATAAAGAAAATGAACAACTGAATTTTCAGTAGCAGATACTAATGCTTTGGCTTCTACCCATTTAGTAACATAATTAGTACAAACCAATATATAATTCTTTTGCTTAGATGGTGGATTAATAGGTCCAATGAAATCTAAAGCCCATTTTTCAAAGGGTTCAATGAGTACTTGTGTTTGCAATGGCATTTCATTTGAAAGGGTAGGTTTCCCTACTCTTTGGCAGCTGTCACACCTTTTGACATATTGTTTTGCATCTTTGAAGAGGAAAGGCCAATAATATCCTAAAGAGAGGATTTTATAGGCTGTCCTTTTGTCTGCAAAGTGTCCGCCGCATGGTTCATCATGACATGCCTTAAGAATATCAGGCATTTCATCTTCCCTGACACATCTTCTGATCACAAGATCTGGCCCTATTTTAAACAATTCGTTAGAAATCCATGAATATCTTGAACTCTCCTGAATAATCTTTCGTTTTTCTCTTGGAAATAAATGTGAAGGTAGTTTCCCTGTAACCAAATAGTTAGCAATATCTGCATACCAAGGGGTCTTAATAGTTACTGCAAACAAGTATTCATCAGGAAATTTATCTTCTACGGGAGAATCTTCTTTAGTATTCTGAATCCTAGACAAGAAATCAGCTACTGTATTCTGTTTTCCTGGTCTATCCAACACAGTAATATTGAATTCTTGCAAAAGTAAAGCCATCTTGTCACTCTGCCATTAGTAACAGGTTTGTTCATTAAATATCTAATTGCAGAATGGTCAGTATGAATAAAAGTTTCATAGCCTGTTATGTAATGTCTAAACTTATTAATTGCATGAACAACGGCTAAAAACTCTTTTTCAGTCACAGTATAGTTCAACTCTGTGGGAGTCAAATTTTTACTGGTGTAATAAATGGCATAAGGAATTAAATCTTTTTGACCCAACACAGCTCCAAGAGCTGTATCTGAAACATCTGTAGAAATATGAAAAGGAAGTTTCCAATTTGGTCCTCTCAAAATAGGTGCTTCAGATATTCTTGTTTTCAAAGTTTCAAAAGCTGATTGACAATCAGGATCCCATTTAAATTCACAGTCTTTTGTAAGCAATTTGAAGAGTGGAGTTGCTATTTTAGTGAAGTTTTCTATAAATCTTCTATAGTAACCAGTAAATCCTAGAAAACTTCTAAAATCTCTTTGACAATTTGGAATAGGCAACTTGGAGATGACTTCAACTTTTGATCTATCAACCTTAATCCCATCTCCTGAAATATGATGTCCTAAAACAATCCCTTCGGTAAACATCATAAAGCATTTTTCATGGCTTAATGAAAGGTTTGTTTCTTTACATCTTATAAGAACTTTTTCCAAATTTTCTAATGCCTCTTCAAATGAATTACCATAAACTGTAAAATCATCCATATAAGCCTCTACACAATCATGGATTAGATCAGAAAAAATTCCTAGTACTGCTCTTTGGAATGTTGCGGGTGCATTACATAACCCAAAAGGAAGCACTCGGTAGGCAAAAGTTTCCCATGGACAAGTAAATGTGGTCTTATCTTGATCTTCAGGTGCTACCTGAATTTGATTATAGCCACTAAAACCATCCAAAAATGAAAAGTACTTTTTACATGCTAATGTATCTAATACCTGATCAATAAAAGGCAAAGGAAAGTGATCCTTCAAAGTTGCTTTGTTCAATTCCCTGTAATCAATGCATACCCTCCATTTACCATTCTTTTTAGGCACTATAACCAAAGGATAAACCCATCGGCTATCTGAAATTGGATAAATGAAGTTTACATTGAGAAGTTTTTGGAGCTCTTCTTTCACTATCTCCCTAAGATTTGGATTCATCCTTCTTTGGGGTTGTCTGATTGGTCTACTGTTTTCCTCAATATAGATATGATGGATGCAAGTCTTAGGATCAATACCTTTCATGTCAGTATACTCCCATGCAAATGCAGTAGAATGTTTTTGCAAGATTCTGGTTAGTTCTTCTTGTTGTGACTTCTCCAAATGTTTGTTGATATTCAATGTTTTTTCTGGAAAAATCTCAATAGCAGAATTACCAAATTATTCCATAGAGTAAAGAGACATTTGTCTAGATGATAAATATTCTATGTCAGATTCCAACTGAAATTGTGTGGGGTCATATTCTGAAGATATCTCAAAATTTTCTAATGTATTCAAAATTTGACTATCCTCACTGATTTCAGAAATGGTAAAGACAGGTTGTATAGTGTTCTCATCATCGACCCATTCATTGTCTCCTATTTCTGTGATTGCTCTTGCTAGAGGATACAAATTGAATTTCTTTGTCGAATTACCATTAGAAATGTACATGTCTCCAGATCTACAACTAATAAAAGCATCAGCTGTGGCCAGCCAAGGTCTTCCTAAGATAATTGGATGTCCTCCTAGATTACTTTTGGGAGTCAAAATCATAAAGTCTACTGGATATTCCCAAGAATCTAAGGAGGCTGAAATATCTTCTAATACACCATCTGGTTTAATAACCGATCGATCTGCAAGTTGCAATAAAGTAGGTGTAAAAAGAAGGTTAGGAAGTTTTAACTGTTCCATAGTCTGTCTACTCATAATGTTGATAGCAGCCCCTAAGTCAATCAATGTGTTTGGAATTTCTATCCCATTTATATGTGTCTTGACAATTGGACTTTCTGGATCTACATACTTTTGCATGGTAATTTTTCCCATCATAATGTCTGCAATCTTTCCTACCAGGTGGATTCTTCTTGTGTCTTTTAGTTTCCTTCCTGGTCTTTTGAAACTCAACTCCTTTATGGTTTTTGCTAGAATAGGAATTTCTCGAATGGCTTGTAGCAATGGAATCTTGATACATACATTCTTCAATTCATCTAGAAAGTCATAGTTAGGCAACAAGATTTGTTTCTCCACCCCCTTATCAATTTGTAGTCTTTCAGGAAAAGGAGGTGTAGATGAAGATGTTGGTTGCTCAACTATAGGAGTTGTGGGTGTTAACTTTTATTTTTCTTTTTGCATGCTTGAATTTTGAAGAGATTCTTCCTCAGAACCTTTATTGACTTGAAGAGAGTCCTCCTCAGAGGTATCTTGCTCTTGAATATCTATAGAAGGTTTTTCTAAAACTCTACCAGATCTGAGTTGTACATCATTGAGAGGAACAATCATATAGGTAGGAAATTGTTGTCCTTCTACCATATAAGTAGTTTGAGGATTATTATTGTTAGGATTTGGCAGTGGCTGAGCTGGAAGTTGATTTGTCTTCTGTTGGTATGGAAGCATGAGTTGAGGATTTTTATTTTGTTGAGAAGGTTGTTGTTGTGGAAATGGCAATGAAAGTTGTGGATTTGGGTTTGGAAGTTGTGGAATTTGTTGACTTTGAAAAGATGGAGGATATTGATAAAATTGAGCAAATCTCCCATAAGGATTTTGCATCCCTTGTACCCATGGCTGATATGAATTTTGATGTTGGGGCTAAGGTTGTTGCCAAGGATTCCAATTTGGTTGGGTTTGAAGATTCATAGGGTTGTTAAACCCTTGAGTTTGTTGTCCCTGCCAAGGTCTCCTTGCGACAAAACAGAGAGATTCTACTGAATTTGGGTCTTCTTGAAAAACAGCTTTGAGTCCGGGAATTGAAGGACAATCCTTGATCTCATGATTCTCTGAGCAAATCATACATGTTTCTACAACTTTTGCATCCAAGGGACATTCCCTTAAAGCATGTTTCTTCCTACATTTCGAACAAAAGATGGCTAAAGCATCTGTTTCTGCTTTCTGCTTGTTTTGGATTTTAAGGGTGTGTAGTTGTTCACTAAGGCTCCCTAAAATATCGGTTTTAAACTCATCAAGCATGTTACCAATCTCTGCCCTACTTACTGATCCAGTTGCAGATTTGTTAGCCCTAATAAGAGAAGAATCCCTAGGCCCTTTTCCTATTTTAGATTTTCCCGTTGAGAGATGGATACATAGTTCTGTTATATCACGAAATGGAAGTTGAGAAATGTCTCCTTTCCCCATCATGTTTAAAATGTCTATCCATTCATCTCTAATGGATTTTAATAGGAGGGCTTTCAAGGTTTCATTATCTAAGTTACTCATCTTTGCTCTTTTCAAGTTGTATTGAAATCTTTCAATTAAGTCTTCCAAATTTTCATCTTCTTTTTGCATCATTTTGAATACCTCATCCTTGTGATTGGTGGGCATACAATAGTCCAAGTATATATCCAAAAATGTTTGTTTCATATCATTCCAAGTCCTGATAGATTGAGTGGCTAATCCCATGAACCATTTCAAAGCAGATCCCTTCAATGTTGAAGGAAACAGTTTGAGTTTTTGAGAATCTTCCATATAGTCATAAGTTCGGCACACAACTTCAAACTCAAATAGAAATGTTTCAGGATTCTCACTTCGCAATCCATAAAAGTTAGGGAGAACAGATGGTGAGATATTTTTCATTGTTGCATGAGTTTCCTCATCAACTATAGGGAATCCCAACAAATCCCTATTTCTATCATTATTTCCTTCACCATTGTTATCTCCATTGTTTCCTCCTCTTCTACCTCCACCTCTATTTATTACTTCCTCTGCCATGATAGTTTCTTTAGAGTCCTTATAGTCCTCTAGTTCTTCTACCAAGGAAGGATGAAAGAAAGTCTCTTTGTTTTCTAAGTGGGTTTTAGTAGGTGGTATAGGAGAATCCTCTAATTCAGCTGTTCCTTGACTTCCAAAAATCTTAAGGCTAGGGGTAGATGGTGGTGAATTTGGTCTATGCCTTGAAGAAGATGGAGTTGTGAAAATCGAACTCTTGGATTTAGCTATAAACCTTCCCCTAGAATCTCTTGCTCTATGCATGTCATTTTTTTATTTTTTATTTTTATTTTTTAAAAGTTGGGCTAATAATTCTCTTTCTGATCTTCCAGGTCACACTAGGTGCAAGAAGAGAGCATACTTAAGAAATTACGAAACCAATAACTCTCTTTTCTGATCCTCCAGATCACACTAGGTGCAAGAGGAGAGCATACTTCAAGAAGTTATCAAGTTTTCCCTTCTTTTATGATTTTATGTTTTTTTTTTAAAGAAATTGGCTACCTAGTTACACTTCCCCGGCAACAGCGCCAAAATGTTTGGTCAATTTAGTGTGTCCTAAATTGCTGCATTTAATTTGTCAATCCGGGAATCGTAAGCTGATGAAGTGCGGCGCACTATATGTGCAAGATAACCTATTTCTTAACTTTTTTGTCGTTTTTGGTTTTCTAAGGTGAAATGGAAATTCTAAGATGAAAACAAGTTTGGTTATGTTTGTTCAAGGAAGTGATATCCCCTATAATGATTTACCAACTTGAAACTTTAAAAAGCAAATTGAAATTTACAATGACAAGACTTGAAAAGAAAATGAAAATGTACTGCTGAAATGAAAAGGTGCTGCTAATCTAATAAATCAAAACAGTAAACTAGTGAGCATGAAAACCAAACTATTCTTGCTGCCAACTAAACACAAAAGAACTATGCTTAAGGAAATTCAAAATTGCAACAAAATAAATCTAAATCAGATTACATCAATTTATCTTCTGACCCTTCATCATTAGTCCGGCTATGATTTTCGGAAGTAATCATAAACAACTTGAGTAACTGATATTTAATTTGCAGAAAGTAAACTAATACTAAACCATACACTCATGATTCAATCCCTCACCATCAGTCCAGCTGTGGCTTTTGGAGGCAACTGAAGATGTCATGCATGATTTAATATATCTAAATTTGCGAGAAAAGAAACTAATACTAAACTACACATTTCATAATGCAATCCCTCACCATGGTCAGTGTGGCTTTCGGAGACAGCGAAGATGCTATGAGCGAGATTAGTATATCTAAATTTAACGAGAAAAGAAACTAATACTAAACTACACATTTCATAATGTAATCCCTCACCATCGGTCCAACGCCTTTGAGAACATGGCAGAAGATGCTATGGCTCGAGATTAGTATATCTAATGTGTAACCTCTTGAAGCAAATAACACTTCCGAAATGAACAAGCTTAATGCGAAATTAAACAAAAGCTATGAAAAGCAAGTGCTTGTCAGAACAATGTTAGTTCCATGTCATTAGTCAAAAAGCTATGAAAATGCTCGGGCTGCCTATCTATAACCTGAAACAAGAACACTGATTAGTGATTGTCAACATAAAACATGAAAGACAGAAATGAAATGGAAATTATGGAAGTTTATAAATAGAAATGAAACAAGTGCAATGTATGAACATATGAATGGATTATGATACAATGATTTCTAAAGAAACGAAATGAGAAATATACACTAATACACAAAACCTTAGCTGAGCAGGGGCCCTCTACGCAGCCTTGGTAACGGTCCTCAAATACGAATTAAGTTGAAAAACAGAGTTTTCTCATATTAAAAAGTAGTTCATTACAGAATGGTAATGTTACGGCACAAGTGCAGCGTAATCACTACAGAGCAGACTAAAAGATAACAGAGACTACATTCACTAACATCAACTAACTTCATATGCGTATGCAAACGCAATATATATAACAACAAACTATAACTGTTTCCTAAATTTCATGCTAGTGGAGAGCACGTAGACCACTACGTCCACGGATATAGGAGTATGGCCGTGTTGGAAAGTAGATCTACGAAAGGTGGATGCTTGAATTCGACTCCAGAACCCTGTACAGATGTCGATTTAACCTCCGCAGACTTAGAAACGGCCGTATGGGTCTTCATGTGACACGAAACAGAGTCCGGCCGACATGAAACTCCATGGTTGACTTCCATGTGGACGCCTTTGACCGTGGCTTCTTTGGACGAGTTTGCTTGAACCAATAGGACACGAACCATGTCCACGTCATTCATGACCTGCCCATGTGGCTCGTTTCCCTTGTAGACACCTGTAGCATAGAGTTTCACAAAATAGCTGCGGAAAGTTGCAGCAGCTGCGGAAAGTGGCAAGATTCCGCAGCTGAATGAACAAAATCTAGATCAAATAGCAAACACAAAAATATAATTAAAAACCATGTTAGATGCTATTTTGCACATGATATTGACAATTTGGGAGGTTTAGGTGAGTGAAAAAGGTATGGAAAAATGTATGGAAAAGATGCAAATTTGGGACTCAACAATTTCTGAATAAAAAGCTGAAGCACAAGCTACAATAGTCTCAAACCTATGATGTCCAACCAATCAAATGACTAAGAAAAGAATACATATAGACAAAATATAATTTCCCCTCTCTCAGGGGTCTAATACTTGAGTGAAGGAACTTATCACTTGATCATCTCACCTAAAACCTAAAGACTAGGGAGGTGAACAAGACTCTCCCAAAGATAGAAAAACTGATTCTTTTGACCATTAATGACCTTTACAAGCATGTATCTACCTCATATTTACCTTTAACCAATTTAATTACATCTCAAAACATCATTGCATCACCATGATTGACAAATTACATGAGTAAAATTCAAACTAGACCAAGTCAACTGCAAAAAATGACTTTCAGGAGAAAATGTAGTAAACTCTACTGAAAACGCAACGTGTCAGGAGAAAACACAGTGTGTGAGGGAAAGCTGAGTTTTGGAGGCCTTACCAGAGTCCAAATGCTGATCTGAAAATTGCTGGAATAGATATTCTAGTTGGCTACATGATGGAGTCTTAAAGCACTGAAATTGACTAAATTTACCCCCTCAAAAGTTCATTCTCCCACATACTCTCTGAAAATGCAACGTGCTCTTCAAAAAGGAGGTAGAAGGTCAAATTTTTGGTGGTTTTTTGACTTTTTGACCTGCCAGAAGGGTTTGAATTGGAGCTCCAGTTTTCTAGGATGAAATTAGAGGTCAAGAGGAATCCATTGATGTAGAATTTATGTCATTTGGAGGCCGCCATAAAAAACATAGCGTGGGCCATGCTGCGTTGTTAACAATGTGACTGTTTCACAAAATTGTCAAAATTCCCAAAAATTGACTTTTCACCAAAATTTCTTCAAACCTCCTGAAAATTGGTCCAGGCTTGATCCATGAAGACTTGATATGGTATTTCAAGCAATGAGGGAAGCATGAACAAGTAGATCCAACTTTCCCTTCTCTTTTTGCTTAATTAGGGTTTCCTTGAGTTTTTCTTTCAACTGTTTGATCTTGATCTTGGAGACTTGATTTCTTTCATAGTAATGAGAAGCCATGTGTCTTTAATTTTTTTTATCTCTATTGGCCTTATTAAGGATATTTTATAAGTGACAATTGACCTTATCTAGCCAATATTCCCTATTTTCATTAATCTCCATGGAAATTCTCTCATCGACAGGCAACTGCTCTTCAGGAGGGGATTTTTGTCTTTCTAACTCTAATGCTCTTTTGAGGCCCCTTGTCATTGGTCTCTTCCTTGTCATCTGATCTTCATGCTCATTGGAGTCATCAATATCAACTACTCCTTTCCCCTTTACATCTTCCTTGCTAGCATCAAAATTATGTCCTGATCCGGATTTTATGCAGGAACGCAACAGAATACAGATATAACCATAGATACAAAGATGCAGCGGAAGTAATGCTTCATTTTATTAATAAAAGAATGACTGCAATAAGCTTACAAACATAATGGAATTAAGATAGGGCACTGGTAGCGTATCTCTGAGAAGAGATGTGGCATACGCAGGCCTCTGAACTGTGTTACATTGAGGCTCGCAGGCCTATTACAGACATAATGGAAATAAAAGAGCTATGGTACTGGCAGCGTATCCCTGAGAAGAGATGTGGTGGCTACCAGCCCTTGAAATGTGTTACAATGCAGACATGATGGAGATGTGGTGAGCTAGGGCACTGGTAGCGCTTATCTCTGAGAAGAGATGTATCGGCTCCCAGCCCCCTAAACTGTGTTACAATATAGACATGATTAGAACAAGCGAGCTAGGGCACTGGTAGCGCTTATCTCTGAGAAGAGATGTATCGGCTCCCAGCCCCCTAAACTGTGTTACAATATAGACATGATCAGAACAAGCAAGCTAGGGCACTGGTAGCGCTTATCTCTGAGAAGAGATGTATCGGCTCCCAACCCCCTAAACTGTGTTACAATATAGACATGATCAGAACAAGCGAGCTAGGGCACTGGTAGCGCTTATCTCTGAGAAGAGATGTATTGGCTCCCAGCCCCCTAAACTGTATTACAATGAGGCTAGAGGGCCTATTTATTGTTGAGAAACAATGTAGAATCCGAAACGTCCAAAACCCTAACCGTAGGAGATGAAGCGCCAAAACTGTGGGCCCCGTTTGGGTAAATTGGTGGTTCAACTTCCCGGGGATGTAACTTTGGCATCCGATCTCCGTTTGACACGATCAATAGCTCGTTAGAAAGATCTATCCGAGGAGTACAATTTTTGAATGAGCAACATCGGTCCATGGACCCATGTTGCTCTCCGTTTTCCCAAAAAACATTGTTTAGGGCCTCAAAACGGCTCCGGAAGTTTAAGACCCGAAAACCTGCTATAAATAGTAAGCTGTGCTGAAGCTGAAAAACTAAAAGAATTGATGTTGCGGGTCTAAATGGAATAGGTGGGAGGCCACCGATATCCACCTGGATCATTCCTCCCTCCTTAGGAAGCAATGGTCTCCATTGCGTTGAGTTCCTCCATGGGGGGGGGGGAATTTTGCTGAACTTGGTGTTGGATTTGTCCAGGATGTCACGGACCTGTTGGCAGATGTGCTGGATGTAGATGTGCCACTGGTGGGCAGCCATTGAAGGATCTGAAAAAAAAAATTGTCCATCATCGCGTTCCTCTATTTCTCGAGGGCATCCTCGAGCAATATTTTGACAGGATCTCCTGCTCCCTCGTCTTTCTTTCCTTCCGCCATGGGGGGTCGTCGGGGTTGCGAGGTTGAACTCCTTATACCCTGGCCGTGTTGGGGACATGAAGAGAAAAACAGAGAAAGAGCAGACCCGCTTTGATACCACTGATCCGAATTTTATGGAGGAACGCAATAGAATACAGATATAACCATAGACACAGAGATGCAACGGAAGTAATGCTTCATTTTATTAATAAAAGAATGACTGCAATAAGCTTACAAACATAATGGAAATAAGCTAGGGCGCTGGTAGCGTATATCTGAGAAGAGATGTGGCATACGCAGGCCTCTGAACTGTGTTACATTGAGGCTCGCAGGCCTATTACAGACATAATGGAAATAAAAGAGCTATGGTACTGGCAGCGTATCCCTGAGAAGAGATGTGGCGGCTACCCGACCCCGCGAGCGTGTTACAATGCGGACATGATGGAGATGTGGCGAGCTGGGGCACTGGTGGCGCTTGTCTACGGAAAGAGATGTATCGGCTCCCGGCCCCACGGGCGTATTTTCGTATGAACATGGTCGAACAAGCGAGCGCTGGGGCAGTGGCGCTTGTCTGCGAAGAGATGTATCGGCTCCCGGCCCTAAGCGTGTTCTGATATGAACATGATCGAACAAGCGAAGCTGGGGCTTCTTTGCGCTTATCTCTGAGAAGAGATGTATCGGCTCCCAGCCCCCTGAACTGTATTACAATATAGGCATGATCAGAACAAGCGAGCTAGGGCACTGGTAGCGCTTATCTCTGAGAAGAGATGTATCGGCTCCCAGCCCCCTAAACTGTATTACAATGAGGCTCGAGGGCCTATTTATTGTTGAGAAACAATGTAGAATCCGAAACGTCCAAAACCCTAACCGTAGGAGATTAAGCGCCAAAACTGTGGGCCCCGTTTGGGTAAATTGGTGGTTCAACTTCCTGGGGATGTAACTTTGGCATCCGATCTCCGTTTGACGCGATCAATAGCTCGTTAGAAATATCTATCCGAGGAGTACAATTTTTGAATGAGAAACATCGGTCCATGGACCCATGTTGCTCTCCGTTTTCCCAAAAAAACATCGTTTAGGGCCTCAAAACGGCTCCGGAAGTTTAAGACCCGAAAACCTGCTATAAATAGTAAGCTGTGCTGAAGCTGAAAAACTGAAAGAATTGATGTTGCGGGTCCAAATGGAATAGGTGGGAGGCCACCGATATCCACCTGGATCATTTCCATTCAAAAGCAATTGGTTTACCTTCAATTGCATGTTTTCCTGCTCAAGGAATGAAATCATGAAGTTGGCCCTAGACAAGTTGTCCTTAAGCTCTCTAATATCAACATATTTCTCCATAATTACTTGTTTTGTGGATTTGTGCTCTTCATCCATCTCCAAATATTCCATGTTAATGTCAAGATGGGATGGTCCTTCATCTTGCAAAAGTGGCTCATGTTGTGCTGATGATCTTTATGCTGCTGATGTAGGCTTGGACCCTTCCACAATTTTTGGAGAAAACACAAGCCTCCTACCTCTCTGATCGGTTTTTGTCACCTCATCCCTCAAGGGATTCTTCACTAAAACTCTGCTAGATGAACCAATCTCCATTTGTTTGGATGGTGTTGATGATATACCTTGGCTAGTTGTTTGACTAGTAGAAGGAAAAAAGTCACGAGACTGAATGAATGTCTCCCAAGTGATGTCCTTCTCCTAAAGCTGGTGCAAGACAATAATTTTATGAGGGCATGGTGAAAGATACTGGGTTGATGATTACTTTGTCTATGATGCACCTTCCATGCCATCTTAGCAAAGCTCTTGTGGAGATAATAGGATAGGTTAAGCGGTTTTATCCATGTGAAGTGCATGAGAAATCTGACATGATACTTGTAGAATCTAGTAAATCTACTATCACATGTAAATTAATTCATAATGACACTCATCAATGGAGCAAACCTATCAAGAAGCTGATCAAAAGGAAAAACTTTCTTGATTCCATCTTTGTAATGAGCTTTGATGTAAGGTCTGTAATTTTGCATATAAAAATTTAGATTTTTGAACCACTTTTCACCACTGTTTGGTATCCCTGTTGCTATAGCTATGGCTTCAATTGTGATTGTGAAGCTGACCTCTGAAATTGTTACTTTATCTCCTTTAAAGTGAGTGGCAAACAATATAGTGAGCTTGGCATGGTATTTGACCCTTTCAATTTTCTCACAAAAATTCATGCACCCAACATTTTGAAATCAGTGTTTTGAAAGTGGGGAAGACATTATTTCATTTATGTTGATTGGTTCATACCTAGACATGTGGCCTCCTTTTTTATAGGGATTCTTCTCCTCCATGTTGATAGTTTGCAAGGGGAAAACCCTAGTGGGAAAAAACAAGTGAAGTGAGTGAGGGGATAGTTTGAAGGGGTTAGGGAAGGGAAATGGGAGTAGGAAAATTTATGGAAGTGGATAGGGGTATTAAGGAACTGTAGGAAGTGGAATGGGATGAAATGGGTATGGGAATTAGGCTAGGGAATTTTTAACACACTCCTAGCTAAGCAAACTACCAAAAACACAATGTTAGGCTAGGGTTTAGGGTTTGGGGATTAGGAAATGAGAGTGAGGGGGTGTGAAGCCTATGGGAGTTTATTTTGAGTGTGACGGAGGGTAAAAGGCCCATGGGATAGGTGTTTTTACCTTGCAAACTTGAAAATTAGGGTCACCCAAAAAAACGTAGCATGGGGGAAAATGGAGTCTTTTCACTATAGAAACAAGAAAACTGCGCTGATAGGAAGGGTCAATGATCAAGGTGGATATTGGTGGCCACCCACCTATTCCATTTGGACCCACGCCATCAATTCTTGTAACTTTTCACTTTTAGCTCAACTTACTAATTTTAGCAAGTTTTTAGGTCCTACACTCTCGGTGTCGTTTTGAGGCCCTAAACGACGTTTTTTGGGAAAACCGGGAGCAACATGGGTCCATGGACTAATGTTTCTCACATCAAAAGTTGTACTCCTTAGATATATATTTCTAACGATGTATGATGCGTGTAAAACGAAGATCGTATGCCAAAGTTACGTCCCTAGGAAGTTGAAACATCAATTTACCCAAATGGGGCCCATAGTTTTGGCGCTTCATCTCCTATGGTTAGGTTTTTGGATGTTTAGGGTTCCTCATTGTTTCTCAACAATAAATAGGCCTTTGAGCCTCATTTTAACACAGTCAGAGGCATGTAACTACCACATCTCTTCTCAGAGATAAGCTACCTCGCCTTAGTTAGTTTATTTCCATTTTGTCTGTAAACACATTTCAGTTATTTGATATTAATGAAATGAAGTATTATTTCCACTGCATCTCTGTGTTTATTTCTATTTATGTATTTTATTACGTTCTTGCATAAATCCGGATCAGTGGTATCAGAGCGGTCTACTGTTTTTTTTTTTCTTTGCATGTCCTCAATGTAGTTAGGTTATAAGGAGTTAGGGCTCGATCTGGTTAAATCCTTGCAAGATCAGCATCGAAAACCCCGAAAACCTCCCATGGCGGAAGAAAAGAAAGATGAGGGAGCAGGAGATCCTATCAAAATATTTCTTGAGGAGGCCCTCGAGAAACAAAGGAACACGATGATGGATAAATTTTCTCATATCCTTTAATGACTTCCCACCTACAACGCATATGCATCCAACATCCACTCTGGAGGTGCCACTCCCTTCAAGGTACAGGTAAAATTTGACATTCCTGTATTTGAAGTCCAGATAGATGCAGACGCTGTTGATAGATGGTTGAATTTTCTAGAAGGGTATTTCTCAGTCCATGATTTCTCCAACCGAGAAAAGATTATTTTTGCACTCCTCAAAGCTGCCCCCCATGTCAAGGACTAGTGGGAAACGTACTGTGAGAAAAATGATGAGGGGGAACCCTCTCCGTTCTCAGCCACACTCACTTGGAATTCATTTTGAGATGGCATTAGGGAACAATATTAGCTTGTGGGGAGCTATGAGGACAAGTACATCCAATGGACCATGCTATGGCAACAAAGGGATCAAGATGTGCACGAACTGATGAATTTGTTCCATACCCTGCACACAAAGTTGGGTATTAAAGATTCAGAGAGACATTTGGTGCTAAAGTACCATAGTTGTCTGCACAGACACATTTAGGAGGAAATGGAGTTCCTTGACATTACATCGCTTGGCACGAAATATCTCTATGCCGCCAAGATTGAGCAGAAATTTAAGCAAAAGAAGAGAGACTTTGGATTTGCGAATCCGAAGCCAGGTAAAGGCGCCCCTGAACTGCAGAACAAGGGGCAAGGCCAAAGTGGGGTGACTTAGAACTGAGACCACAAATCTAAAGAAGGACATGGGGAAGTGGTGTGAATTTCATAACAGCCCCACTCACAACACAAACGAGTGTCAGTCCAAACAATCGTTGGTAGCCGAACTAAAGGCACCTGAATCAAATGCATGTTTTGATCCTAATTCAGAACTAGACAAAGGCAATGAAAAAGGGAAGCATATCATTGATGCGGATCCCAGTGTCATTGTTTCCACCACCAAGATCCAGAGGGAGGATCCCGAGGATCTAGAGGATGGGGAGCGCCTCTTCCATTCACAGATGTGGGTGAAGGGTTCTCCACTACAATTCCTTGTCGATAGTGGAAGCCAAAAGAACTTAATTTCAGTAGAGGTCATGAAGCGGCTCAGACTACCGACCATAGCACACCTGTAGCCGTATACAATCAGGTGGCTTCACCCAGGGAGAGATCTCCGCGTTCGCCAGCAGTGCCGCCTTCTGTACAATATCAAGCCATTCACGGATGAGGTATTGTGTGATGTTGCTCCTCTTGATGTAGATGATGTATTATTGGGCCAACCATACTTGTGGAGGCAACATGCTGTGTATGAATATAGGCCTCGTGCTATTATTATTACTTTGGGAAATTACTTTTACAGGATACCAGAGGTAGCATTGCCTCCTGTCATCTCTTTGACTACTGCAAAACAACACAGTAAGATTGTTTCCCAAACCAAGAAATTTATTTTCCTTACAACTTGCTCACCGGAAAGAAGAATATTGTGGCCACAACCTCAAAATAGGGCTCCCCTACATGGCTACAGCAGATGGACAAAGTCATGGAGGAATACAAGGACATTTTCTCCTCACTCGTAGAGGTTCCTCTACATTGTCAGGAAAAGCACTCCATTGATCTGACCCCCAACGCACCGTCGCATGATGTTGCCATAACTCATGCGACAACACAGACAGAATCCACACATGTACTATCTGAGGCTTATAAAGAAACCAAATTTAATAAACACCTCCAACATGTCTGCCCGCAGGTCCATGACATCTTCGACAAATCCAATACCCAGTTCAATAGAATTTGCCTCACTCATGGAAGGTCTCAATGCAATGTGGACCATTGCTTCCTAAGGAGGGAGGAATGATCCAGGTGGATATCGGTGGCCACCCACCTATTCCATTTGGACCCGCACCATCAATTATTGCAGCTTTTCACTTTCAACTCAACTTACTATTTTTAGCAGGTTTTCGGGTCCTGCACTCCCAGAGCCATTGTGAGGCCCCAAACGACGTTTTTTGGGAAAAATAGGAGCAACATGGGTCCGATGTTTCTCGCACAAAATTTTTTACTCCTCAGAAATATCTTTCTAGTGAGGTATGATGCGCGTCAAACGGAGATCGTATGCCAAAGTTACGTCCCTCAGAAGTTGAAACACCAATTTACCCAAACGAGGCCCATAGTTTTGGCACTTCATCTCCTACATTTAGGTTTTTGGATGTTTAGGGTTTTGAATTATTTCTCAAAAATAAATAGGCCTTCGAGCCTCATTGTCACATAGTTCATAGGCATGTAGCCGCCACATATCTTCTCAGAGATAAGCTACCATCGCCCTAGCTATTTTATTTCCATTCTGTCTGTAAACACATTTTAGTTATTCGATATTAATGAAATGAAGTATTATTTCCGCTCCATCTCTGTGTTTATTTCTATTTCTATATTTTATTGCGTTCCTTCATAAATCCGAATCAATTAAGCACTTGTAACTTACTTGTATAATGATGATGGATAGTTGGATGGCCTTTTAGAACCCTTGAAAATTGGTTTGATGCCTCTGAAGTGAAAACACAACGTGGAGTTTTGAAAATGCGGCGTGGCTACTTGGCATCAATTTTCGGAGTGTATTTTAACCTTGAAATTGCCGAGGAAGCGTCTACTGGTGAGTGAGAGATCTTTAGCAATGAGGTGAATAAGATGAATGAGTTGAAATGGTGTTTTATAGCTTGTGGTAGTCATTTTTCTTGATAGCAGTGGGATGGCCCACTACATGTTTTTCACTTTTTCTTTGAACAATATGTAGCTTTGGAACTTTCTATGCATATTTGGAACTTTTAGAACTTATTACATCATGTTTAACAAAAAATACGCTTGAAACAAACTTTATTGAGAAATTTCCCTATTACTACTCCTTCATTTGTCGTATTTATGCATGAAATGAGTGATTTTGATGACTGAAACCCTAATGACCTAATGAAGACACTGAGATGAATGAAGACCATGATGGAATGACTGAAATGAATATGAAGATATTAAAATGATGACTCATCCAACTGAGGGATGGTAATGACCAGTAGGTGAAATTGTTTGGAAGGAGCAGTAATAGTCCTAGACAACATTAGCCAGTGACCAAATTTTTATTTGAAGACCTACTGAAACCATAAAATTTTGACTTGAAACCCTAACAACAAATTTGAAAGAGCACATTTGATCACTGGTGACATGCATAACTAACTGACAGTAACATTGGCTCCAACTGGGGATGGAAACTCCTTGGAGGTCTCAAGAACACCATCGACTAAGTGGCCTAACCATTGGGCATGGAGTCAAAATCAATAGAATAAACTCGAAACTGAACTGACTGTGACTGAAACAAAAACTTACTGTACATAGAAATCAGTATCCAACCATAGAAACTTTATGGCCTTCACTTCAGGCTCCAAACTTTGATGATCAACTCCTTCACACTTTTGTAGAAAAATTAAACTGATATATACAATGATAGTGAAAAATTTCAGAATTATGATAAAAAAAGGTAGCGTTCGAGAAGCCTACCATTGATTGGTCCTCCTCTGCAATCTTGTCCATTCATTTCTTCTAACAGGTAAGCATGTTTTCCTCTTGAATCTAAAATCTTGTATGGTCCTTTTGTAAATTTTCGTAGATGTTCTATGCTTGATGCAACTTTACTTTTTATCTCCAATATTAAACATCAATCACATAAATAAGAAAGTAAAATGTTGATAGAACATACCAATAGATCGACATAAGACAAGCCAAAAATGTACTTAACTTGATCAACAAAATATATGTGTTGTAGTGCGTTATGGCGGTCAACAGGATGCTTCAACCAACAAAATCTCAATACAGTCAGCCAACCAGAAGTGTCACATAACCCTCTCAGGCAGCTATATCAGTTAAGCCAAACTCAATGAAAGTCAACGCTGTCACAGTCAACGGTCAATGCAAAACAACAGCAGCAAAAACTCAACGCATCCAGGTCAAAGTCAATGGTCAACCTCAATTTCTATGCCAATAAATGCAGATTTCAAAAATTGGAATTTTGATCAATATTGGCGCTAGTTTGACCATGCGTTGACCAAAGTCAACGCTGGTCAACTATGCATTGAAAACCCTAGTTTAAAAACAAAAATTACTTTTGATATGTTTCCCACGTGTGGAGAAGAAGAGACTCCAAGTGATGATCGAACCAATCAGATGAGGAGAGAGAATGTGTGATGATGGATCCGTGAAATGACCTCCAATGTTGACCTATATATCCATGAGAGTGAGGGTGTGTGAAACATCTACTGGGGCTTCAAGCCTACATTTCAATTATGGCCGACTTGCACATATTTTGAATAAATTCAAAATAAATATTCTGCTCATCGGATCAAGATGATATTTAAATCGACCTTGCACCTCTCCAAAGGAGGAATCCAATAAAAATATTTGCATCTTCATCTGAGCATCACAACATTGAGTTTGGACCTAGTTGTCCAAAATTAACACCTTTCCATAAATTCTCGAACTTACCATGCTTCCATTTATCTTCATTTCTTGCATCCCAATGGAGAACTAAATCACCATGTTGAAGTCATCTTCCTTTGTTTTGCGATCATAAACTTTCTTGATTCTTTCTTGAAGCTTGGAAGTGTTTTGAAACACCTCCACCCTAGTTTGTTGTAAATGGATCATTTGATTTATCTGCCACTGAACATCAATCGGCTCGTTGCCAATTTCTTGCAACATTTTCGTGATTGGAACGACATGAGAAGCAGAAAATACCGTATCAATCCCATAGACTAGCTCAAAAGGTGACATGCCTATGGACGTCTTGTTGCTTACTCTGTCTGCTCACAAGGCATTAGTGAGCTTCTTATGCCAATTTTTCTTGTTTTCCTCTATCATATTCTTTATAATGTTGACCAAATATTTATTTGAAGACTTGGCCAAACCATTACCTTGTGGGTA
Source organism: Pinus albicaulis (assembly GCA_034641835.2). Lineage (NCBI taxonomy): Eukaryota > Viridiplantae > Streptophyta > Pinopsida > Pinales > Pinaceae > Pinus > Pinus albicaulis. The sequence continues at coordinate 1,906,920,531 of CM076575.1, read as the reverse complement.
GTATGCCATCGAATGTCCCAAAATGATATTGTACTTCTCACAAAAGTCCACCATATTTTTGGATTTGAATGCAGCTATGTTCTTCGTGATGATTTTTTGCGGACAACTAAATCTCGACAAGATATTAGATTCCAAAAACTAAATGATAACTAAATCGGTTGCTTGACTGGTTGGGATTGCTTCAATCCACTTCATAAAACAATCTGTAGCTATTAGAATCCACTTGTGCTAGGCAGATTATGAAGGATTGATCTCACCGATGAAATCAAAACCCTAATGCTGAAATACTGCTTGGACTGATATGGGTTGTAGAGGCAGCGGGAGCAACTTCCTCTTTCCTTGGAAAATTTTACATTCATGACAGCTCATCACAGTCTTGTACATATCATAAAAAAGAGTGGGCCAATAGAAGCCAGGCCTCAAAAATTTATTTTCTGTGGTTTTCCAATACAGATGACCACCACAATCTTCTTTGTGGAAATCACTCATCTCTTCTTTCGCTTCACTTTCGATAATAAAATTAAGCAAGACACCTCCCGGGTTTTTCCAATAGAAGACATTGTCTAAAATACAATACTTCAAAGCCTTTAACTTCAATGATCTACCTTTTTTGTAAGATACGCCTGTTGGAGGATTTAAATATTTCAAAACATACACTATATCAACATACCAAGGTGACGAGGTGAAAATTTGAGATACCTTTGTCATCGAAACATCAAATTCTTCATCAGAAAGTGCAAAAATCATATTTATATCAAGCGCATATAGATTTGATTCTGCCATCAGTTTTTCCAAACCCTGCCCCTTGATTAACTTTGTCATCTTGATCTCCAAAACATACTCAAACAATGTTGCAATCCATTCGCCTCACCTCCCTTCTGGATCTGTTTTCATCAACACATCCTTTATCACTGCATTTGGAACATAGGCTAGGATATGAGAATGTAAAATGCATACCTAAAAGTCCTTCGACACTTTTACCAAGGCCAAATATTGCTTCTCAATTATGTTACATTTTAGTGCTGCATCTCTTATAGTCTAGCTGGAAAATGCAATCGGCTGCTCCGTCTTGGAATCTTTCTTTTGCATAAGTACGACAACCAACGAGTGCTCGGAAGCGAATGAAAATATTATGAAATCTAAAGTATAATATGGACTGATCAATGTGGGAGAAAATGTTAAAGCAAACTTTACTGAATTGAATGAATTCTTAGCATGTTCTGATAATCTTACCTCACTGTCTTTCTTCAGCATATCTGTCATATCTTTAAGGTGCTCAACGATAGTGGGGATGAATCTCCTCATAAATTTTATCTTTCCATTAAAAGATTGAATCTCCTTCTTGTTCTGTGGAAGATATAATTGCTAAATTGTTTCGATCCTGGAGGGATAAATGCAAATACCATCCTTTGAAATAACGTGTCCAAGTAATTTACCTTCCTCCGTGGCAAATAAAATTTTCTTTAGATTCAGCGAGATGAAGAATTTTCTGCATTTATGAAATACTATCCTCAAATGGTGCAAGCGCTCATCATCTGACTGTGAAAATACCATGACATCATCAAGGTAAACTACAAGAAACACATCCTTCTCATTCGAGAGAGCGATGTCCAAAGCCTGCTGAAAATTTTCCCCTGCATTTTTGAGCCCAAATGGAATTTTGGCATACATGAAGGTAACCCATGGCGTGGTTAATGTTGTCTTCTCTTGGTCATCTTCATGCACCAAGATTTGGTTTTATCCTAAATATCCAACAAGAAGTGACATCCTTGAAGCTCCAACAACCCTCTACAAGATTTGATCCATCTTTGGTAAATGATAATTGTCTTTTAATGATACCTTGTTGAGATTTCTGAAATCTACGCAGAGATGAATATCTCTTGTATTTTTTCTAAATGGCACAAGATTAGACATCCAATCTGAAAATTGAATAGGAACTATGATACCAGCCTTGTAAATTTTGTTATCTCTTTTTCAATCGATGGCAGCAACCTGTGATTGATTCTCCTCAACTTCCAGCCGAAAGGATTTTGATCTGGCTTGATTGGGATGGTGTGCTAGATGGTATCTTTGTCGTACACCTTAAGATCTAAATATTCCCAAGAAAACACATCAGAATTTTATTTCAAGAGAGATGTGTATTTACCTTTCAACTCAGGGGACAATGATCTTGATAGCTCGACCATCTTGGGTTTCTACGCTGTACCAATGTTCGCATCTTCGACACATGTTTCTTTGGGGACCATCGTGGGATTTTTTGCCACATCATCATGATCAAACAACTCCTTCAAAGGTACTAAAGCTCATGTAATGTTGTTGTCCTTCAAATGCAACACTTCAACTTCAACAACCTCAATTACTTGATCATATTCACTGTACACTTCATCAATGTGGGAGTTAGCAAACTTCTCTTCCATTTGCAAAAAATTATTAATATGTTTGTCATCCCAAAATACTTGCCATTATTTGAGAGTTTCAGGGACAATCAGATGATGCTTCACATGAATTTCAAACTTGTTAGTGGAATGAATTTCAATCTTATAATTACTAGCCACTGTGGAAAGTGAATCAACCATGGAATTTTGACTTCTAGGAATGAACGACAAACTATATTCTGGAAAAGTTTTCAAAACATCAAGAAAAAGCATTACGATAAGCTCTCATCCTAGGATTTTTGGCTTGGTACTCCCCTTTTACTTGCTTTATTATCAACTCGGGGTCGCCATATACTGTGAATCTTTTCGCGCCTAACCTTTTCAAAAGTCGGAGACTGGTGATCAAGGCGTTATATTCTGCTTCGTTGTTAGAGCAATCAAAGGCTAGTTTGTAGGAACATAATCTTACATTATTTGGGACTTTCAATAATTGATGTATAGGGCTACAGATCCAGATTATGATGCCAGCTCCATCTTTCCCCAAAGCACCATCAAAATCCATGGTCCAAAGACCTTCCTCATCATTGAGAAACTGAAATTCTACGGGTTGAACTTCTTCTTCTTTCTGATCGTATGCCTCAATATGATCTTTACCTTTATCTGATTCAGCTGATCCATACTGTGACTCTTTTGTCTTTTGCTCTGAAGTGTTTTGCTACAAGTTTTCTAAATTCTGATTTTCATTTACTTCTTTTAAGAGTGCTTGTACACTATTTGTTAACTCTGAAATTTCTTCACCTTCTACTAGCTGAATATCTAAATCATCAGTACCACTATCATTATACAAGATAAATTATTCTAAATTAGTATCTATAGAGTGAATCAGGTGATTCTTAAGCTTATCCTTACTAGTGACCATGTACTTCATTTTCACCTCTCGGTATAGCTTCTTAAGCTGTAAAGCTTCCAAATACCAGAATTGTTGCATAAGAAAAATAAAGCTGTAAAGTACCTCTCAATTTTTCTCCCCAAGACCATGAAAGAAACATGCCATACCTTGGAGGTATGTCAGCAACTAGAACATCCATCAACACATTTTTAGTGGGAATTTGATCCAAGGAAACAACTAAGTCTTTGATAAGACCGAGGAAACAAAATCTACCAAAATCAAAGGAATAGAGGTCATGATATGGTTGGGTTATGTCCAGCCCCAACTTATCTATGATAGTTTTAAACATTAAATTATGTCAAGCCCTGGAATCCAGCATGGCATTATGGAGAATGTAATCATGGTATCTCAAACTAAGGTAAAATGGAGGGACTTCATGATCTTCAAGGTTTCCATCTACGGCTGGGCCAAAAAGAAGTTCGAGATGGTCATCACTGAAATTGAACATGTATGACATGTGGTGTACTTTCAACATCTTAACAATCTGAGATTTATATCTATCATTTTTAACAAGTTCAGTGAGAGGAATGGACACCTTTAACTTAGAAATTTCACTCTTTAAGCTAAACAAGTTGGATTTTTTTTCGACCTCTTTCATGATGTTATCCTTCTCTTCAGGCTTCTCTTTTGCTAGAATTTCATTCCTTTGCACTTATTTATCCTTCTTCGATGTACTTTTATATGCCTCATTTTTCTTGCTCTGAATTATGGCAGTATGATCCTTGTTTTGACTAACTTGAGCAGTTTGTTTGGGCTGAGTATATTTTGGCTGAGTTGTCCTCTTTTGAGTTGGAGTGATAGGAACGTCTTAGTTTCTCAATGTGTATTGTCTCTATTGTGTGGTGAGAGCATTTATATACCCCCTTAGATAGTCATCGGATTGGACTGCCAACCCATCATTATTTGCAAGGACAAGTTCATGATCATATGGCATATAAGTTTCTTCGATATACTCATAATCCTCTCTAAGATAAATAGGTCCCAGATCTTTTGAAAAGAGAATATTCTCTTCAACAATATCATCATCTTCTTATAGCGCTTTATCATAGTTATGCTGTAATGGAGTCCGGATTTGTTGTTGAGATTACTGATTTGGAGCTCTCTGTTCTCTCTGCTTTATCTGAAACTGTGGCTGTCACTGTTGTCCTCGAAAGTTAGGATTCCGAGGTTGATTATCTTGCTGCCTTTCTAAAATTGACATTCTATCTACCATCTTCTCCATGGCTCTTATCAAACTATCCAACTTTGCTTCAGATGGACTTGATGGATCTTATTTTATTATGACTCTCTTTTCCACTTTTCCCTTTGACTTCTTAATCAGAAGATTAGCTTCAACGCTGACTGCATTTTTCTGCATCTCCTCCAATGAAGTAGGGTTCCTTTCTCTCAACTGATATGCCATGTCCAGGTCAAAGGCATATGGATAGTGCAACAAGGCCAAATCTGGTGGAGGTTTGATATTAATGGGAATGGATTTGTATACCTTGTTGAAGAGAGTTGCATAGTCTTGGACCGACTCATTAGACTGTCTCTTCATTGAATTATAATTGGCCAAAATCTGGAGTGGATTTTTATTTTCCTCCCACTTGGCGAGGAAAATATCCATCAACTGTTGAGAATTCTGCACTGAACTAGCTTCCAAAGCTCTGAACCATTTCTTTACTTCCCCTTAGAAACTCTGAGCAAGTATTCTCATCTTGGCATCATCGTTGTCTACTTATTATAAATCAATGAAATCAATAATATTTTAAATGTGCTGCCAGCTCACTGTAACATCAATGGTTCCATAAAAGAGAGGAAGTATTTGTCCATAATTATGCAGTAAGCCAGTAAGTTGGCCTGATAGAACCAATGGAGAAAATCTAGCCATGGTTTTTCTAGTAGGAAAATTTGTAGGTACAACAGCAAGTGCTGGTTTTGAAGGTGTTTGCGTAGGAAAGGAAATAGATGGTGTAGAAGCAACGATATGGATGAATGAGGCTGTTATCACTCAGGTTTTCCTTGAAGTTGTGGAAAAGGAAAGTATACCCGAGGTAACCACAAACCAACCTTTAGATGCAGAATCTAGCCAATCTGCATCCAGAGAGGGCTCTCTCTTTATAATTTATCTTTGTTCTTAGAAAGTTTTAGGCTAGTTATAAATCCAAGAGTTTGTTTGAAAATGGTGGAATTCGCCAACTAAGGGCAAGTTTGAATATTTTCAGTCCATTGGGCTATGGAGTCAAAGGATGGCTTTACTGGATTAATCTTCTACACACAAGATGGCTTTGCAGGGCAAGATAGCCAAACATAGAACAATTTTTAGGAATTAAAGTGGATGGAATGGGTTTTGAAGGGATGAAAGGCACTCAAGAATCTTTCAACATGTTCAAAAGGAATAAATGGAATGATTACAAATAAAGAGCAGTGAAGAATTCTTTATTATAGTAATCAATATGCTTAAATTAGAGAAGCAAGAGCAATTAAGAATTCGTTGCTTATAACTAATTTAGAGGAAAACATTTAGAATAATCACAATTGAAATCAGAGTACAATTAAGTAAATTCTGATTTATTCTTTTATGTCAATTATTCAGAAATGGACACGATGATAATATAAACAGATATAAAACTTAAGAAATAAGATAGAAAGACTTATTGAACTGCAGTCCGACACATGAATCCTGCAAAAAGTCCTGAGCTTCAAATTGTCATCTAGCAAGCCACAAATAAATTTCTCCAAAACACTTTTATTCCAAAAACATCAATGTCACAACAAAGTATTAGAATACACCCTCAATACTTCATTCGAGGGTTTATTTATACAAAAAATGATTTAAAATATCTCACACTAACCTAGGAAATAATCTAGGGTGACTAATGAATAAGTTACAACAAAAAGGGAGACAAATGGTCTCGAAGATAGGACAAAAGATAACTGCTGGTGAGCTGTTTCCTCCTTTTATGCATGTGCTGGAGGCAGGTCCTACAATATGGCTCGATGATGTCCTTTTGAGTAATTCTTTTTTAACTGCCTTGCTTGTCGATACTCTTCATTTCTACTGATACACTTTCAACTTCCAAGCTGATACTCTTTAACCTTTCTTCATCTATTTATCCTTTTCATAATAAAAAAAGGCAAAATTTTCTATCTGAAGATGAATTTTACAAAATCTCTAACAGGTCTTCCCACCATTTGTCTTCTGCTATTATGGTTCGTTCGAGTTTTCTTAATGTTTCATCAGCCTCTGTGTATCTGAAGAAAGTGGGCCGGTTTGGGAACAAATACCTTATTTCATATTCAAGATGAAACAAGTTCTTTAACCTGTCGTAGAGATTCTTCCCTGTTGGCAATGTTGATTCTGACGAACTGATAGAGTGAGCAGTTGTGTTATGAGGATGTATATCCAGTCTGTTAACATAAGTTCCCAAGTCCATTATTTTGTCTTCTGAAATCATAGGACTGGGCAACCCACTGTTCAATAAAACCTGAAATTTTTCTTTGAAGGCATTAATCTCTTTCTGAATATCTGAGCATTTTCTTTCCAGATTTTGCATAAGAGTTCTCTTGGTAAAAAATCTTTTTATTTCTAAAATAGTACCTGTCCTGTCCTTAATTCCAAGCTCTGCAAGCTATTGTTTGGTCTGGGTGTTCAAAAATTGTATAAGCTGATTTGCTTGCTCAGGTCTGTCCCTTAATTATTCTTTTGTTTTGTCAATTTCTTCCATAGCTACTTTGACCAAGTCATTTTGTTCAAAGATTATTTGAACAAAGGACCAAATAATCTTTATTGAATCAATACTATTATTCCAAAGAATTTCATTAATTTCTCTCAAAGGCTTTTCTAATGAGAGATCTTTTTCTAAAGCCTTAACCAATTTCTCCAGCCTTTTGATTTCTCTTGTATTATCAGCAACAATCTTTTTTGACATATCATATTTTTGTTCCAAATTCACCAGCTGTAATTTTGTAGATTGAAGTTCTGTGACTCTGAGTTTTAAACTTTCCATTTTTTTTGCTAATTCATCAGAACTTAAATTAGAAGTATTCACCTGTGATGGATCTGTTTGTTGATCTGCTGCTGTTGTACCTGTAGTAACCTCTGTTGTGGATGTCTGCATGATAGATTGCTTTTCCTTCAATGCCTGCTCCAATTCTTTTTCTGTTTCACTCAGTTGCTCAGTCATTTTCAGGAGCAACTCCATCATTTCTTCTTGTGAATTTTCCTTCAAAACTTCTTGAGTTTGGGGATGCCTTGAAGCTGGCAATTTCAATTTCTTTCTCAGTGTAGCAATATCATCATCCTTCTTTTTAATCAGTGCCTCAATGCTTTTTATATCTTTGGGATTATGACCCAAACTGATGATTATTTCCTCCAGAGATTTTATTCTGTTATCCTTTGCCTGAGAAGAAGCTTTCTCAATTTGCAACTGGGTATTTGTATTATTTAAAGAATCTTGCAATCTATGGGCTGCCATTGCTTTATCAGCAAGGGTAGAATATATCATTTCCCCAGTTTGTTTATGTAATTCTATCTGGTTCAATGGATGAATGTCTTTTTCTAGGACCTCAAAATTGGTCCTAATGTAATCAGATGCTATCTTGGGTTTTGGCACTTTGGATTTGAAATGGCTCATCATCATTTTCCCTTGCTGAATGTCAAAAGCTGACATTAATCTTTCTTGATTGTGTGGAGCCATTCTAAGATACTGGTCATATACCTACATCCTCAATGGGTCATTCCTTGCTTTTATATTAATGAAAGTCTTATTTATATCACCTTCATCTGTCTTTGGCTGTTTAAAGGAAGACACCTCAGTGCTCAATTGTCTTTGTAATTCCTTTCCTTTATGACCTGTGTGTGTTTCACTAACTGAACCAGTTAGCTGACTATCCCCTCTTTCATCATAAAAAATTTCATCTATAGATTCCACTTCTGGAAGTGGATTTAGTTTCTGCCTTTTAGCCTGATGTTGTTGTGAAGATTCTTTGGGAGGAGTGGGATTTGTAACCTGTCTTTTCTTGCCTATTTCCATATTAGATGGAGTCTGCAATTCTGAAACTTCAGGATGATTAATTTGAATAGGAGAAACCTGTGTTTGATCTGGTGCATTGGAAGTTTGAGGCTTTTCTGTCATGACGAAAGTTTCAATGACTTGTATTTCTGGTTCTTTCCCTTTGCCTTTAGACTCAACTGCAATTGATGGGATGTTTTCCTGTAATCCCTGTTGAAGATTTCCTACTGAAGAAGTGCCAATATGAGGTACCTGCACTTGCCCAAAAGATTCTAGGTCAAACTTTTTCTCAAGATCTTTCATAATTTTGTTCATATTGACTTCTTCACTATCCTGTTCAACTAATGTTCCTTCTATCCACTCATCTTGATTAGCATACTGTTCTATTTATGGAATTATGTGGTGAAAGTAGGGTGTTGATTTGTTCTTCATTCTTTTGTCACAAATAAAACTGAATGGATCATAGGGAATCCAACGGAAACTCTTTTGTAACTTGAAATGGTTTTGCAATATATTTTCTGCTTCTTGTTCAGCATCCCTAGAATTGCATATAAAGGGACCTAACTGACTTTTGATTCTGAGTTGGGCTTTCTTCTTAGCGTTACAAAAATGAATAACATCAGAATTATTCATTTTCCTGAAATACTCTAAGGCAAAAAGTCTCATAGGCACATATTTAGGCAGCTTGAATGGACAAAGTTCACATCCATATATTCTGATTTCTAAATAATTTTGGTACAAATACCAGTCTCCAACTTTGTATGTCCTTGAAAGCTGTAAAGTTTTCTTAATCTCATTGCTGAGCCTTGGAGGAGCAACTCCTGTCAACAAGGTAGTTGCAAGATGTATGAAAAGATCAATGAACTCAGCATAAGAATAGGGAGAATTATAGGAACTGTGAGTTATGGCAGACCAAAATATAACAGATCTAGGGTTTCCTTTGGCATCAAGCTTTTGAACAGGAAAAGGGAACTTCTCTGATTGATAATAGATGATGAGATGGTAAATGACTGAGGAATATTTAAACACTTTCTCATTATCTAACCTCATGAACTGGTCATGGATTTTATTTGCAATGAAAGATGCAAAGTCATATTTCGCAGCAGGAGGTTGTCCAGGAGTGAAGATGGATAATAATACTAGGGCTAATTCATCAACATACTCACTAGTATTAAAACCCAGTACAAAGGATATCATATTCAGGATGAGCTTTCCTAATTCAGTAAAAAATGCAAAACCATAGGGAGGAGGGCCCTTAGGTTGATGTTCAGGTAACATAAAGGTCTGACAAATGCATTTCAATTTTTCTTGGGACAATTGGGTAGACTTTTCAAGTAGTTCTTCCATGGACAAGGGATTAAGATTTTGATCAGGTTCAAAATGGAGCATTGTATTGATAGCTTGAGGAGTAATGGGGAAAAGGATATTCTAGTCCGGGGATAACACTGCTCTTTGAGTTGGATCATAATTGGAATGACAGTAATGGATAATTTCTGGGAAAATACAGACTGAGGGGATGAGATATCTTGGAAAATTGGATTCCCATAACCTAATGATATCCAAACCTTTCGAATAATCATCTCTGCAGCGACAATAATTTCGAAGGGGATTTTCATTGAAAACTAAGTCTTTAATTTGAAAATCTTTATCCACTAGTGGCAAGTATTCCAATTCTCTGTGAGGGGCGTTTAATGGGGCTACACTCAGGGCTACCGGAACTTCTATTTTGGTTCTTGTGTATTCAAAGTAGAAATTTCGGGGGTTTTTCACGGAACGGGCGCAATTTTAGTTTTGGAAGTTTGATTTTAGTTGGAGGAACTAAAACAGACCAATATTAACCTTTCTTCAGACTATGGCGTGAATTTAACACTGAAATGCGGATTTTTCAAAGAGTTCCAGTAAGAAATCGGATAAATACCTGTTTTATGGAAAATGTCGAGATTTACAGGCATTGGTTAATGGCGGATGAATGCTCGGGCACTGGTATAACAATAGCGTTCAACAATTTTGGTCGACAGCAGTTTAACAGCGGATTTTTCAAATTTTCAGTGGAGGACACAGTCACTTTCACCAGACAAAATGATAGAAAATACGCGGAATTTTGTTTTATTTGCAAATTCAACGGGCTTTTTTAATTATTTTTGGGAGTGACGTCATCAGGGTACGGGAGGACACGTCACTGGGGTGGAGCGGTAAGTGGTAATTTCCGCACCGCTTTCGGGAGTTGGTGGTATTAGAAGAAATGGCAGCGAATCCATTCAGCGATTGACACGTAGCCGGTGCACTGTTTGGAAACCGTCGGCATTTCGCACGTTAATATTCGGACAGGAGATGGCCAGCGGAAAGGATGTGCGCCGTGGAATTTCGATTGGAATGATCCAATGGACGACGGGACGGGGAGATGGCATGGGAGTTAATGTGCGGGCCCAACGGGTTTTCAAAATAATTAACATTTAATTAATTATTCCGGGCATCTTTTGATTGGTGAAAAGGTTGGTTATTAATTAATCCAGGTGATTAATTAATCCCTGTATTATGTGGGCAATCGATCGGGGATTTGGTTTTTAAACCAGAGTTTAGACTTGGAACTTGAGAACTTTAACTCTAGTTAGGGCGTCGGGTGAAAGGAAAAAACCAAAGGGATGGGTTATTTGTTTTTTTCGTTTAAAACATATAAATATATGTTCAAAACCCTTTTTCTCGTTTATTTTTATTATATGGTAATTAAATTAAAACAATTTAATTAACATAGGGGGCGGGAATAGTTTATAAAGATATGTTTTTAGCCAAAGGGTTTTTAATATGGGAATTTGATTTTATTATATGGGTTTAAATACTTTGGCTAAAAATCTATAGTAAGAGGGTTTTGGGGATATTACATAGAAGGATTTATATATATATGGAAAGTTAATTTGTATAAGGATTTAATATTCAAAGTTAAATGTTAATATGACAAAGGAAACAAGGGAAACTCAAAATACTTTACACAACTAGGAAAGTGAAGATTTATGAAGTAAATTGTATCATCTCAACTTCAACACTTAAACATAGAATAGTAAGTAATTTTGAGGGATTATTATGGAAATTTTCATTATTTTCCTAAGTAAAATAGAATTTTACTTAGGAAAAGATTAAAAGGGAATGATTATAATGATAAATAACTTCAAGTACTTAGGTCTTTTTGATCATTAGGCCGAGGGTCCGGTCCCTCCAAAAGTCAAGGAAATGCCTTGAGCCCCTTTAATCTTCAAATACCTTAGCACTTTGGGGAAATTAGTAAAACTCTTAGGGAAAGAGTGATGTGGGAAGTTAATGATTTTGACTTTGCTTTCTGTGAATTTTCCAATGTATATTATGCTTCAGTACTTGTGATGAAAGTAAAGGATTAAACACATTTAGCACCATCACTCATCACATGAAACTTTGCAACACCATCTACCTACCCTATCTACTTTACACTACCATTTTCTCTTCTTTATTAGGGTGCACTTAGACTGGAAAACCCTTATCAATATTCTTTTCTTTTACATGGAAAATCTACCTAAGTCTACACTTATTACATCCAAGGGCTCAGATTAAACTGTTGAGCACCTTTTATTAACTCTACCTATCTACTTATCTGCCAAGATTAAACTGTTTGGTCAGATATTTATTCTCTATTCTACAACATGAAATTGAAAAATGAATGAGTCAAGTTTATACAGTTTGACTCTTCATAAATTGTGGCTAAAGTTTGACAAGCTGCACACAATTGCTTTATTACAGAACATGAAATAGTAGTGGCACTTGGATTTGCACACTTTCCTTGGTCTAATTTTGTTTGGGGTTCATTTCTTTCACTTTTTTGACCAATTTATTTTTCTTACCCTTTGATTTTTCTTTTAGGGTATACCCTCTTTACATTTTTTTTTTTTTTAATTTTTTGATTTTTTGATTTTTCAAGAATATGGAACACCTTTGCACAAGAAAAAGGTTTGAACATATTGCATAGTTCAACAAGTCAATCATGAAAAATGACACCTATTGGTATAGGAGTCTAACAGAGGCTAAAAGAGGATTACTGGACAAGAGCTCCTGCTGATACTATATGAAGGCCTTCTTGGAGGTATATTGGAGATGGTTTTCTAATTTTTGAAGTTTATTGAACTGAATCCAAACCTTCCTATCAAAATCTGACTCTGAATTGGATTCTATGGATGATATACTATTTTAAAGCTTTAAAGAATCAAATACAACTTCAGATAATGATGTGACTTCAGACAACCTTAAGGGATCAAACATAATTTCGGACAAGGATGTTTCTGATTTTGATCTAAACAGAGATAATTAAAATTTCATTTTGAAAGGAATATCTTCTAGGGAAAACAACTCAGTAGGCAAAGACGTAGACCTTACCAAATTAGATGAACTTTATTGAATCTCATAATGCTGAGGTCTATATTTTTTTATGAGTTTCTTCGAATCTTGAACGAGATATGCTGGATGTGGATCAGGATTCGATCGTGTATGTATTTTCGCAGCCAGTGTATTCTTGCTTCTGTACTTTGGCTCTCTACAACTAGAATCAGCCTTCACAAAATCTAGAGCATATCACCTACAAGCCTAGAATTCGATGAGGAAGTATGGTACACCCAGGGAAGATCTGTCACTTCATCCCCAGCAACGACGCCATAAATGTTAGCCTCCACAATGTCCCAAGTCTGATGAATGGATGCCGACGGAGGTAACCTCAAACCAAGATTTCAACTTGGTAGCTAGCCCTACCAAACCAGAGAGGGATCTCTCTATGAGATCAAAACCAAAGGGTTTGACTATATGAGGATTAGATTTTAGGCTAGTTAGGTTAGCTCTAGGGTTTTGAAAGTTTTATGGTTTAATGCTGGATCAGGGATGAAAACCAGGTAGCTAGGTAAAATGTATCAAAGGGTTACAACTGCAAATATATAAAGGAGAAAGGTAGAAATGCTTTAGTGATGGGCTTACGGTTTTTCGGTGTAGTGTAGGGTTTGAAAGAGTGTAGAGGATCTTAAGGATCATACATTCATGAATTCATTAAAATTGAAGGAAATAAACATGAAATGATGTTCCCAAACAAAATAGAGCTATGAAAGAATTCTGGTTATCAAAATTTTAGGAAGATCACTGAGGAAAGCAAGGCATGGAAAGAGAATATATATATCATTCATAAAATAATATAACAGAGACATACTCCCTCATAACTAGCAGTCCAAAGAGTTTGTCGCCCAACTCCATCCTAAATCGGGTGTGTGGCCTACGCCTCAGCCCCGCGGGTATCTGCACCCGATCAGGATCAGGTTTGTCACCCTGATCCTCCACCTCTACCATCTCCTTATTAACACCTGGATCATTCAGAGGGGTTGGAATCTCATCCCCAACGGATGTATCAATATATATAAAATATATAGTACACAACAATAATTAGACATTTTCATTTAACAATTTAATAAAACAAGTTAAATAATGTGTTAGAATAAATTTGATAATTATAATTAATTAATTAAGATAATAAAATGAAACTATATTAATTTAAAGAAAACACTAATATTATCTCTTGTGTCCGGCATCTCATCCTATGTGAAGAGGATGTTGTTGCACCCTCGCCAATCCAAACTGGCATACAGACATGGCACCAGAACGAAGGAGTGATCATCAACACTAGATAACAACTCCAGTGCATTAGGAGATATCCTGGCGGGAAAGTCAAACGGGCCCCTCTTGGGCATCATTTGGCCCCACATCTACATCTGTACATGCAACATTAACCTATGAGGCTGCGGAACAAAACTATGCCTCGTCTCTGGAAACCTCTCAAAAAATAAACAAAATAAATTTGAAGCAAAAGGGAAGGTCAACTTCCCACCTACCTGAGAACGACGTCTATCTAGTGTTGTACAAAACTGCCACAAAAAAATCATAGACCATCTCACAAGTCATGGTGCTTGGAATAAAGAATCAATATAAAATAAAGCGGGAAACTAATGCGTTTCCTGTCATTGATATAGTGTACAATGGTCATAAACAGTAGTGAGAGCCACCTCACCTCCTCTGCACCAAACGAAGCAATATGCAATTGACCACCAGACACCTGAAAATCTGTAGGAGAAACTATATCGTCCCTAATGTATTTTTGGGAGTATGCCAACTAACTCCCTGTTGCATAGTCGACAGGGACATTTGTGAATTAGGGAAAATCCTACCCTCTCCTAGATAGGTCAGTAATAAAATATATACCCTCCTCAATGGGTGCGAACCACTGGCCAGGACCGACCCGGAAAGCCTGTCGGTGGGCATTCCACCTGAAGATGAGTTGTCCCAATAACCCACTATGACCCTCCAGGGATGTAGCCTCCTGATAGAACTTGAGGAGGCCTACCTCCCTTAGGAGAAATTGGGTGGCTGCTGTAATAGGGTGAGGGTACATAAGTCTCTCCCTCTCTCGTGCCTCCCACATGTGAATCACGTTCTACAAGTCCTCCATATGTTCTTGTTGTTCCCTTTGTTCTCTCTGTTGACGTTGCTGAATGATTCACCGATTAAATACATTTTTTTATTAAATGAGACACACACACACACACACACACACACACACACACATATATATTTTATTATTATTTTATTTATTTATTTATTTATTTTTTTTTTAAATTTTTAAAATTTTAAATTTTAAATTTTATTTTTTATTTATTTGTTTTTTATTTTTTTATTATTTTTATTTTATTATTTATTATTTTATTATTATTTTTTAATTTTAATTTAATTTAATTATTATTATTATTATTTTTTTTCTGAATACGACTAATTCTATTAAGAGAAAATATGGTACAAGGCCAGATTACAAACAAAAGAGACAAGAAACCAGCCAAACGGAAAGGATGAACTATCCACCTCGGTCCGGTGAAGAGGAGGAGAAACAAACAATGAGCAAAGGAGCATGACTAAAGAGATGAACAGAAAGAACTAAAATCTACCCAGAATGGGCAGAAGCCTCTAAGTGAAGTTTTTTCCCTTTCTTCCTGATGAATTTTACCCATCCAGCTTGGTGATGATGGGCTAGAGCCACTTGTAGACTGGTAGTAGCAGTGGGAGGAGTCTCCTTGTCTGTATCAGAAGAGGAGGACTCATGAGTAAGTTTCTGGGAGTTCATCGTGTCTGGAGGATCCCCAGGGGCGGCATATGACAAGCCATTAGCTTGTTGATCCTGTTCCATTTCTGCATTCTATCTCTTCGTCTTCTGAACTTGGAGCTTCAGTGTCATCCACATACGACGGATTTCATGGTGTCCATCTTTTGGATTTGGATGGAGGAATGTTTCCCCTTTTTTTTGCAAGGAATATGGGGCATGATTTCTGAAGATGCCCAGTTTGGTGACAATGTCGGCATCGAAAATCTGTGTTCTCATAATCTAAGATCTGTGTCCATACAAATTCTTGTGCTCAACTTAGTGTTCCTAAATTGAGGTCATAAATTATCAACCAGGGTCAGTAAACTGCTGAAGTGAGGTGCACTATATGTGCCTAGGTATCTGTTTCTCACTACGTTGTGTTTAGTGTTTTTATGATGTTTTTGGTTTTGTGGTTTTATATTAAGAAGGAAAAGAACTAAATGTTGAAAAAGAACAGTTGTTGGTCACACTAAAAACAGAGCAAAACCTATACTAAAGAACAGAAAATGCAAAGTTTGATAATGACTCATAGCAAGAAAATAAATCACAACATGAACTCAATATCTCATAACATAAACTCATCCAATTCATTCATTAGAAATTTGTTGGAATAGCTTGAGAAAAGGACAAGTTTAGTGTAAATGAGGTTCTCCTAAGTAAACAACCATCTTACAATATTACAAAGAATCTCATCCATGGCTAAAAGTTTATTGGAACACAATTGGAAAAAAAATTATTTGTAGCACAATAAGATTTCTACTCTGAATTAACTTGTAATGCCAAGATTAATCCATTCTGCAGCTCCACTTGTCACTACTAAGCCTTATTCGAAAGTTAGAGATTTTCTAAAATAGTTTTTGGGAAAAAGGCTTATTTGTGAAATTGCAAAAGATTGCAGAACAATCAAGGCCTTAAACTGATATCACTAATTCATTCCTGTCCATATGATGATGCATTAATAGAAAGTCAGAACAAGATTAGTTTGTAAACAATGAAGGCCGTGAAGTCTAATTTTGACAGTTAACACAACTTAAAGAACAATGGATAACACTGAACTAGAATGCAATTGATCAAACTTGAAACATAGTGATCACAACTAAACTAAAATGATTTTAGCCTAAATTTGAAATACAGTGCACTAGAACTGAACTAGAATGTCACTAATCTAACTTAAAGTAGAGTGAACAGAGTTAAACTAGAGTGCCATTATCAAACTTGAAACACAGTGACAGAATTAAACTAGAGTGACATCAACCTCCGGAGTACTACAACTAGACTAAAGATGCAACTAATCACTAAAATGTCTCAGCTTTGTCTCATTCAGAATTAGTGGTATTTTGGAATAATTTATGGAATAGGACTGGCTGCAACATGTTATGTAAATGAGCATGAAAGCATACAATTCAAAAAAACACAACAAAGCTCTAAAACACCATAGCTATGTCTCATCTAGAGTTAGTGATATTTTAGAAGAGTTTATAAGATCACGACTAGCTGTAACAACTGATGTAATTGAGCACAAAATCATAAAGTTCAGAAAAATGAAACTAACTCCTAAATGCTACAGTTATATCCCATCCAATGTGAGTGGTATTTTGGAAGAGTTTGTAAGGATAAGACTAACTGTGGCATCCGCTGCAAGTAAGTATAAAAACAAAAAATTCAGAAAATTGATTAAACTAAGAATGAAACAAGGCTAAGTTACTTATCTAAACCATATGAACAAAGCTTCTTAGGTAGCAGGGGCCCTCTACCACCGGATTAGCACGCAAATCTACTCAAGATTGACTCAGCTCTTGCAATAAAGTGATGCTTCTTTCATTAAAGGAGAAAATCTTCAAAACATAGTATTTACGGTCTTCTGAGATCTAGCAATAAAACATAAATCTAGCTCCTGTTTCTCGGTCTCCCGAGCCATCCTTATAACAAAATTACATAACTATCTTTAAGATAAAACAGGAATAATTGTCTTTCCAAACTAAAATCAAACTAGGACTCTGGTGGTGGCCTCGTACTATGATTAAGGACATCTGTACAATCCTTGTCCTATTAGAAGTCTGTCTCCTAGTTTTGATTTCCCACGTGCATAACCACCTGTAGACTCGAGCTCAGACTTCATGGAGAGCAAGAAATGATGGGGGAGTGATGTGGAATACGAACATATGTGTTTTTCCTTGAGGTGACACCTGGAACTTGCGTAAACATGAGAATGACTGCGGAATAGGCAACTGGCTACAGAATGACTGTGTTCTGTAGCCGAGTCTAGTAAAAAATTGCTACAATAACAAAATCATGAAAAAATAGCAAGTTAGTCATTATATACATTATTAAAGTAATCCTAATCAATCCTATTGATCATTTAAGCCTGTAATTGATGAGGGACAAAGAAAATGAAGTGAAATGTGGTGGAAAAGATGGACATCTTTGGGGCTCAACACAAATTCTCCTATTTTGAGAATAATCTGGTCGGGCAAACCTTTGCTAATGTCAACCTCCACACAAATTTTGGCATATGTGTATAATCGATGGTACTCTTGATCGTAGTTTTCCATTATAAAGCGACCTAGGGTGTTTCCTATTCCTCGATAGACTGAAATGTGCCAGAGGTGAGCCGGGAGATTGGGTAGCCTGACTCAAACCGAATTTCTGGTAATCACTACTGTGGTTGGGTCGAAATCCGAGAACTAGGGGGTGTATATATATAATTTTTTTTGAAAAAAAAAACAGTCGGTGCCCCCAAAAAAATAGTCACGCACCAGTACCGGTGCATATATTTTTATCATGCACTGCTCTCGGTGCGCATGGAAATTGTTTGCGCACCGAAAAACATAAAATTTAATTTTTCTGCGGTACATTGACGAAACTGCCTGCCTCGGGGCGGATAGTTAGGTCAACGCACCGCCAAACAATAATTCATGGTAAATGGTGTGGTCCTGTAAACGACTGCACCGTTGTCCATATATTATTGTTGGGTGGGCCGTGTGTTGACCAAAATATCCGCCCCAGGGTGGACCTTTTGGTCAACGCACCGCCCAACAACATTACATGGTCAACTGTGAGGTCCTGTAAATGACTATGCCGTTGACTATGTACTGATTTGAGGAGGGCGGTGCGCTAACCTAACTATCCGCCCCAGGGCGCATAGTTTGGTCAACACACTACCCTCTCGACATTGGTACATAGTCAATGGTGCAGTCATTTAAATGACCGCACCTCCATATAAGTTTTAGAAAAAAATCACGGTGCGTGTTTTTCTGTACCGCATCAGAACCCAGTGCGGTTTCCGTTAGCATCATTCGTGGTGCGGCCTGTAAATTTATAGGCAGCACCGCGAACGGTGCAAGACGAACAGCTCGAGCGCACTGTGCATATTTTTTTTTTTTTTTTTTAATCGTAAATTTTAAGGTTTTTTAGAAATCTAATATGCTAAAATGTCTAGTTATTAAGAAACAAGTAAAATACATGTACATTTGCGCGTCGAGGAGGCATATTTGCTGATGAATTGGACATACCAAATTTTCCCACTGTTTTTGAAAATTTGAACTCCACAAGGTGGGAAATGGACAGCAGCAGTGCCTGCAATGGGAGCACCGATGGCAGGGTGCCTCACACAAGAGAAATTCACACCAATGCTTGAGAGGTTTGGAGCACTGAAGAAGTGAAAATGTCGTTTTTTCTACCGGTAATTTTATTATTATTTAACCCTGTTTTGGTGCATGGGTTTTTGAGATTAACTGGGAAGTGCACGAGTTTTTTAGATGCATCAGGCCTGTTTATGCGTAGCGCACCAATGTGATATAGTAATTAGACGCATCGGGTGGGTTTGTGTAGAGAGCATGATGTCTCGGTGTGCCAATTTTTAGTACGCACCAGTGCGTTGTGATTTAAACGCACCGGTGCAGTTTATGATGAGAAACACACCAGAAAAATAACATCCGCAAAAACCTCCACCCGCCAACCTCCTCTAGAGACCTTCGCTACAAACATATATCTGGGCTATTTTTATAAGGGGTTGTTCAAAAACATCCACTAGAGGGTCTTTTCCTTGTAGTGACAATAGATCCACACCGCAAATAACAGTTATCCAACCTCTAAATGACTTGAGTTGGAATAAATATAAGAATATAAGAGACGCCACCTCATTAGGTGGAAATCTGATCCAAAATACATCATAAATGCACCCTATGAGTCATTACCTAGAATCTAGGGAAGTTAGAAATAATGCCCCCAAATTTAGCTAATAACTAGGAGTGTATGTCTCCTTGATTAATTACATGATTCCTCAACAATGAGAGGAAAAAAAATCTCTCTTATCTAAAATACACCTCATAGGACAACTGCAACCTCTAAATTTGGATCATTTCGGCTTGACAACTGTCCAAAAGGAATCCAAGACAGAAGCGTCGCACCTGTTAGCAGAAGTGTGGAAAAGAGTCTATTTTTTTGGTTTTTCTCCAAAACTAGAGGGTGTCATCAAAATCTAAGTCCATATCTCTAAATAATAAGGCAAGATTTATCCATACATGTAAAAATTTCCTCATTTGGAGGCTCTGAGGAAAAGCGTCTCGCCACTGCGTAACACTTCTGCAAAGGTCAATTTTCCAGAATTTATAAAAAATCACAAAAAAAACTCAAAATGCTCAAAATTTGTTGAATTTTGTTTCATGACATCCTTGGATGATAAACTAAACATCTAGGGATGCCTAAGCTTGTAGATCCAAGTTATCTTTCTCCTTTATCTTAATTAGGGTTTCTTTAATATTTTTCCTCAAATTCTTCACCCTCACTTTGGTGATTTGGTTCCTAGTGAAATAATATCTCGCCATAAGCATTTGGAGGTTATTATCTCTTTCTGCCTTCTTCAAAATATTCTCAAGTTGCACATTTACCCTGTCAAGCCATAAATCTTTGTCTTGCTCAATTTCTGCAGCGATCAACTCATCAAAGGTTATCTGACCTAATGGAGGAGATGGCTCTCTTTCTTGTTCTTTTTGCCTGATTAACCCTCTTGTTCTCGGCCTCCTTGTATTTGTTTCAGTCTCTATGTCTTCCAAATAATCAACATCTACCACTTATTTTCCCTTACCTTTGTTTGCCTCAAGATTTGCCTTTGGTTTTCTTTGGAGGAGTTGTTTCACTTTCAACTGCATATTTTCTTGCTGTAGGAAGGTAATCATGAAGTTTTCCCTTGAAAGGTTGTCCTTCAATTCTACTATCTTTGCATCCTTTTCCCTCATTATCTCCTCAATCGTCTTTTCTTTCACATGTCCTACCATGCCAACCTCCATAGGCACTTGTTCCTCATATTGCTGCAATGGTGACTCATCATCATGCATAGGTGGCTCACTCTCATGAATATGTGGCTGCTCCATGGTTTCCTTTTTCTCAACTGTAGTTTCAGGTGCAAGCACACCTGTAGTGGTATTAGGAGAAAAAACCATCCTCTTACCCTTCTCATAGGTTTTATTAATTTCAATCCTAGGTTACTTTCGAAACTATGCTTGTTTACTTGAAGAGACAACCTCCTTTGGTTGTGCTGATGTTGATGGCATGTCCTTAATGATGGGTGGACTAGTAGTAGGTGTTGATGCAATTGTCTCCATGAAAGTTTCCCAAGACATATTGATTGCTTAGAGCTGATGAAAAACTATAAGCTTGACCAAACTATGGTGGAACAAACTAGGTTATTATATTTGCCTTTACTCTGTACCTTTTTCAGTCATTTTGGCCAAACTTATGAATAGATAATTAGGCAAATTGAGTGGCTTGGTGGCAGTGAAGTGAATCAATAGCCTTATATGGTACTGGTACAATCTTGAGAATCTCCCTTCACATGTAACATACTTCATAATTAGCTTCATCAAAGGGTCATACTTTTCAAGTAAATGTCTGAAAGGAAAGATGTGCTCAGGAGCATCTTTGCAACTAGGTTTCAAGAACATTTTGTAGTTATCAATGTCCAAGTCCATCCCTTTGAACATATTTATCAATGGTTTGGGATACCTATTGCTGAGGTGATATCATTTGCTGACATGGTGAATTCAATACCTGCTATGACATCCTTATCTCTCCTGAAGCTGGTGGAAAAAAGGCTTGCCAATTGAGCATGATAGCCTACCTCTTGGATTCTCTCAAAAAACCTCAAACAACCATTGTTTTCAAAAGAACTCTTAGCATAAGGAGAGGCATTGAACTCCTACAAGTTGGATGGCTCAAACCTAGAATGACGACCTCCCTTCTAGACCCTCTTCTCACCCTCCATGATGTTTTTCAACAAGGAAAACCCTAGCTTGATGTGAAGGAAATGGAGGGTGAAAATAAGGAAAATAGGGGAGAATGATGTAGTGAGTTTAGGGACAGAAATGATATAAAATGGAGTTAGGGAAAAATCCCTAAAAAATTAAGGAGGTAGGATGGTGAGTTAGCAACACAATGCAAGTGAAAATTTTGGAAATGGGTATCGAAAAGAGGGAAAAATGGTCAAAACACAGAGTTGACCTAGTATCTCTGCAAAAACGTAGTGAGAATTAGGGTTTGAGTGAAAATGGTAGAAATGATATGTAGTGATTTGGTAAGGTGTATGAGTTATGTTTGAAGGTTATTAGGTGCTGAAAGTAGGGGTTTTTTCAACTGAAACAAGCCAAACATGGAAAACACCAAAATTGTAGTGGAGAAAACCTAAGGGAATCCACCCTTTTTTTAATAATTTGACTTGAAAGAGGTATGAAGTGTATCCAATTAATGATTAGGAGCTCTCTAAACCTTGAGACAAGATGATGGCTTTTTTGGAGCTTGAAAAAAAACGTAGCTCCTTTTCCAGAAGCGTAGCGCGACAAGAAAGAAGCATAGCATAAGCTAGTTTGGCACAATTTTGTTGTTTGTTGTCGACCTTTGATAGCTGTGGACTGTTTATGAGGATAAGAGAGGAGATATTTGAAAATAAAATGATGAAATGAACTCCAAGAAGCTTCATTTTAATTTTACAACTCACAATTTTTTTTTTTGTCTTTTAGTGAAATCATACATACTTTGAGAAAAGTTTTATTTTTTGAAAACTTGATCATGATGTAGCATACTCTTTAGAAAAGACAAATTACCTTTACTTTATTAACTATCTTTGATATATCCAATGAATATGATTTGTATGGTGAAAATGACATCTTGTTTGCCTTATTTTATGACATGATTGGACATTATGGTGGCAAAACAAAATAGATCTAGACCATAAAGTTTTAAGAACATTTTGTAGTTCTCAATGTCCAAGTCCATCCCTTTGAACCATATTTCACCATGGTTCCGGATACCTATTGCTGAGGTGATAACATCTGCTGATATGGTGAATTAAAACCTGTTATGACATCCTTATCTCTCCTGAAGTTGGTGGTAAAAAGGCTTGTCAATTGAGCATGGAAACCTACCTATCACATTCTCTCACAAAACCTCAAACAAACACTGTTTTCAAATACCTCTTAGCATAAGGAGAAGAATTGATCTCTTGCAAGTTGGATGATTGTTGCACAATTTTTTTTTCACTATCCCTGCAATTCCCAACTCGCACATTGGAGGGTCGTTTCTGTGACCAATACACAGTGTCATGCTTTGCAAATACCATCCTTGCATCCCTTTTGATGAAAGCAAAATTCTTCTTGTTGACATTTCCCTAAGCAGAGCTGTGAAAATCCCTATTTTTTCCTTGGCGCGAGTAGCCCGTTACACCCTCGTGCCGACCAAGAAATTTAACACTAAGCCTGTGCTAGGTGGCGCTCTGTGCTAGTTAGACACTCGCGCCAAGCTGTTTATGGAATGTTTTTTAAAAATAGAGGCGAAGGTTCCATTCCAACCACCTCCGCGGAGATGAGTCATTGGCAGTGGTTGAACTGAAACAACCACAGACTCCTTCCTTTAGTTAGTAGTTTCCACCTCCCTTGGAACTCTCTTAAAGGATAGGACTCCCTCCCACCTTTGTAGGGATCCGAACCTCCTCTCTTCCCTCTATATAAGAAACTATCTCCTTTGGTAGAAGCTAGTGAACACATTATAGAAAAATAGCTGAACGGCTAAATAGCTGAACTATGAGAATTATACTATAGCTAAGCTGCTAGAGGAGATAGTGTAAGAAAGATTGTGTTGAGAGAGCTCGAGTCGATGACTTCTAAGAGAGCTTGAGTCCGAATTCCTTAACTAACAGTTGAGACACATTTCGTCTGAACCCTGTTGGAGGAGATCACGACGTCAAAGCATCGGTTGTACTCTTCCTTCTACTCATTAATATACATGACTACTGTTTGGTTCCACTATTGTGTTATGATGTTTATTTGATGCGATATGTTTAGCCCTCTTTGACTGGCTAATAGTTGTGAGTGAAACTACTCTACCATATGTTTTTCTTGTTCTTTGTCCTATGTGCAGGTATCTGAGCATGACAGCGAACGGATCATGACTTGCCAAGGCAGAAGCGAGAGACCACTACTCTTTCTGTAACATTGACAACGTTGGATTCAAGGTAGGTCAATCTATCATGTATTTTGTTCATTAATTAACTAGGAAGCAACACTTTAGTGTGTCCTTTTGTTACTAGACCCACCCTAGGGCTAGAGGGATTGTCTCTATCCGCAGAGAGGATTTACCTTCATAAAAAATTGGCGACTCCACTAGGGATCAGTGCGAGTTTGTCGTGTCATCCTGTTGGGTCGTTTTCCATTATTGGTTTAGTTATCTATCTTTTTCTGGTTTGTTTTCTGAGTTTCCGTTCTCTGTTCATCTCTAGAGAGTCAAGGTTCACTTCTACTCATTAGGTTAGGGTTTTTCCTCTTTTTCCCATAGGTATCCAGCTTGGTGCGTTTTTTGTCTGGACAGTCACGCCGATTGGCGCAGGTTGCTCTTTTAGCACTCACACCAACCTCTGTATGGTGCGGATTACAGCCTTACAGTCGTGCCAATCCTTGTAGGTTTTGGTTTGACCTCCCTAATGCGTTTTTTGGTCATTTTTTCTTGCCTCTAGGTTATTTTTTAGTGTGTTTAAGCCTTTGGAGACTGTGTTGACTACTATAGACTTGTTTCCCTCAGTCATTTGTCCATTGTCTTGTCGGTGTCATTTAAGACCTTAGGGTTTCTAGGTGTTCTTGCACACCGAGCCTTCTGTTCAGGAACAGGTCTCTTTGATTGTTATCAGTCTCGTTTCAGGTTTTTAGATTGAGTTTTCTTGATCCTTTGTTTTGCTGATTGCATGGTATTTTCGTTTTTTCCATTAGTCCTTCTTCTTCAAGACTTTGAGCTTCTATTGCTTTGCTTGTTTGGGTCGTTTTGAGAGCTCTCTTTCTTGATTGAAAGTTTGCTTCATTAGCTTGCATGTTTTTGTGTCTGTTTCGCTTTGGTTGAGTAATTCAATTTCAAAATTTTACATTCGCAAAACTCAAACTAGTGTTTATTTTGGTTTTCCATTGAATTAATACAATGTGTGCTTCATTTCATTGAAAATTCAACCAAAATAAAAAAAACTATCTTTGCATTCTTTTGTTGCATCGGAAAGTGAAATGTTCCTTTACATAACTAGCATTTCTCAATCTAGGAAGGAATTTTGTTTTCACTTGATTGCATTAGAGGTATTAGAAGTTTCTTCGCATATTTTTTGCTTGCTTGCTTAAAATATTTCTGTCCTTCTTCTAGCTAGAAGGATGATATTCATTTGCATATAGCTTGCATGTAGGAAGTTGAGCTCCACATTCGATAGGGCCTGAAAATTGAAACATAATTCAAGATTAACTTTAAAATTTACTCAATGAACCTAAGGCAACATTGGAACCTAATGAAACATTTCTAGTGGTCTAGGCTAGAGATGTGTTTCGGCATCTTAAAACCTAGTAGCTGTCATTCGCCTTTCGGCTTCAGATAGCACTAGTACGGACTTGTGCTCCCTGTACCGTTGCGTATATAAAGGGAGACCCCTCTAGGTTGCAATCCTTTATCCATAGGAAACTGAGTCTACCACCTTGTAACCGTGATACACCGAACACAACATTCGGGGAGACTACCTACATGTACGTCAAGTTCTTGGTCATTTCTGTTTCATTTGATCACCAAGGTGTATATGGCAGTTCATGGAAACTTGGTACACCCTCTTGCTTAGAATTCCTCAGAAGTCATTTTGATCTTTTCGTACTCTTTAAACAAGAGAAGAGATCATCGAGCACTTGTACTTTCACGCTCGTTTCAAATTGAAAGTGACTAAAGTCATCTTTTGTCTGTTTCTCGAATCTTAAAACATGAAACAACATATTTTGGTTTCAGTGTTATAAAATTAATCACCTATAATTACACACCCATTAAATTTTGTTACTTGGTCTGATTGATTTCCTTGGTTCTTTATTTTGGTACTTTTGATTGATTATCTCTTTTCCTTCCTATTTTGATTTACATTCAAAGTGGCGGAACATCCAGTTTCGTCGTCCTCACTGCCTCCTAGTGGTGGCTCTTTTTTGGACGCTTCTTTTGAAACTCCTCAATCCACTAGATCTGTCGAGTTCTCGCAACCCATTCTACCATCTATCCAGCCCCTTGCTACTCTATCTCCGCTTGACGAGCTAGTTGAGTTCAATTGGCCTCCTTCAAGTGCTTGTTCTGGTTTTGGGGAAGAAGGAGAATTTCCTCCGTCACATCTGGATCTCCTTTTGTTGCTGCTGCGGTACCTCCTAATCCCTGTAGTATTTTTGAAGATCTTACGGAAGAATCAGATATGGATTCCTCCTGTCCTATTGGTAGTGAAGAAATTCCCATATCCACAGGAGAATATCAACTCTTTCTTGAAGATCTTTCTCATGCCTCTGTCAAATATTATTCGCCTTCTATGTCACTTTCGGCTGGCTATAGGTCTCTCAGTCAGATTATGTCTGGTGTTGCGTCCATTGCACAATCTAGCACAGTAACTCCTCCTCAGAGTTCAGTCCAATCTTCTTCAGTACCGTTACCTTCGACATCAGATCCATTGGTTACTATTACATTTTGTCTTGTCCAACCTATAGTCTCTCTGGATTCTAGTTCAGTTTCCACTACCCCTGTGATTCCTGGCGGTTTCACTTTTGAAGAATATCTGTTAGTTGTTCAGTAGCAAAATTCTCAAGGTTCTCAGCAGTCTCAGGCTCCTAGAGATCCTCATTTTCATTACTATGATGCTGTTGGTAATCCCATATATGTATATCCGTACCATTATGATGAGCGTGGGAATCCAGTTTATATGCCTCCTATAGATCCTTATCATGCCGTTTATGATCCTTATCCATATGTTACTAATTTGGGACCTACTTTTCCTATGAAACCCTTTGGCTTACAAGTACAACCCTCTCAGGGACAACCTTCAGCTCATCAGGGCCCTAATTTTGGTCCACAGGGACAACCATACGGTCCACAAGGCCAAACTTTACAAGGACAACCTTTGGTCCGACATGGACAACCCTCTGGTCTCTCAGGTCAACCTTTGGTTCAACCAGGATCATCTTTTTGTCCTAGGGGGCAAGTTTATCCACCACAAGTACAATCCTATGGTCCTTTCTCCGGGTCAACCTGGTCATCAGGGACATCCTGTAACTTCTCAACCATCAGGCCAACCTTTACTACAAAGTCAACCTGGTGGCCCTCAACAACCAATTCAATAGCCGGTTCAACCAACTCAGCGACAGTTGCAACCTGCCCACCAACAGATTTCTTCGTTTTCGCAGCCAGTTTTACCTGTTTATCCTGCTCAGCAGCCTGCTCAATATGCTCTGCAAGGTCAACCTGTGCAACTGCAAGGTGCTTATTACCCTCAAGTTTCCTATCAATTGGTATATAATGCACCCCAAATTTCGTACCCTAAAAATCAACTGGTATATAGTGCACCTCAGATTCCGTACCCTCAAAACCAACCTGTGTATTAGAAACCTCAAAGTCATACTTACATTCCATAGCAAAATCCTTATGCTACTCAGCAAGGACCTCAGTGGTATTATTTGACTCAATATCCTGGTCCTCAATCCCAGTATCAACCGAATTATTCTATTTTTAATTCCTATGATCTGAATTCTTCAGGATAGAATATATGGGGACAAAATCCCATTCGGACTGGGTGGAATGTATGTACAGGTCCTTATCAAAGACCTCCCATTAATTTCAATACTCAGTTACCGTTTCTTGCAACGTTGGAATTACTTGATGTGTCGAAGTTGACAAGTGATCCTATTCTTCATAATCCATATTGGCCTCGGGTTTCGACCAAGATTCCTTGTGATTGTCCTATATTTGAGGGTAAACCTGATGAAGACCCCAAAATGCATGTGATGAATTACCATTTGTGGTGTTCTTCTAATTCTTGGGTTGATGATTCTATTCGTCTCCATCTTTTCCAGCGAACTCTTATTGGTGCCGCTGCAAAGTGGTATATTGAGCTGTCTCGTGGAGTTTTCCGAGATTTCAATTCTTTGTCCATGGTGTTCCTTACACATTTTCAGTTACCAATCCCTTATGAGACCAGGACACATCTCCTCACTTCATTGAAACATGACTGAGCTACTCATATCTTGGATCACATTCATGAGTGGCGGCATCATCGTTGCACGATCAAATTTGAGATACTTGATCAACTTTTGACTCACTGGTTCACTACCTCCTTTGTCAATCAGATTGCTAAAGACATTGCTATGGGGGCATGTGTGACCGAGGAACCCAATACCTTGATCTCGTATGTTCTCTGTCTGGCACATTGTACGATATCTTGCCTGATGTTTCTCGACCTGGAACTTCTAAACCGCGAGTGACTCCATTCGTTGATGGTATTATTGGTTCTATATCATAGAATTCTCAGAAGTCTCCTTCATCTAACTCTGGGAAGCAGAAGTCTACTTCTTCCAATAATGTAGCTTCTCAGTCAAATTCGAATTCTAGCACACCTGCATAAGTGAATGTTGTTCAGGCCAATCCTACAGATAACACTTCCAAAGGTAAGAAGAAGGGTAAAGGTAAGGACAAAGCCGATACCCCGAAATAGGATTCTCCAAAACCTCATTCTGCTGATAGTTCTCAACGTAAACCGAAGTATCCTTGTTTGATTTGTGATGATGAGAACTTCACCAAGGACTGTCCTTGACGGTCTCAAGTGATTCTATTGCTCAAAGGCACCCAAGGAGCTCCGGCCATTCTTAAGGAACCCTTCCTTTGGCAGACTCAGATGGTAGAGCACCCTTAGTCCTCTGCTCCATCTGGTTTGCAAGTGTTCATGATGAACGGTTCTGCACCTGTTTCTATTGCTACTCGATCGAAAGATTATTCTGGCTCACGTTAGGGAACGGGGAAAGGGATCACTGACGGTCCTCCTCCGCCTCCTATTTTTGGTCCTCTTGAGATTGAACGTCCTAGCACCAAATCTGTTGTGCAACCACCTTCCAAAGGTGTGCTCCGTAAGTCCTCATACAATCCCAATGCCCGTGCCACTCAACATTATAGTATTGTTGAAGATTTGGCTCAGGCGCCGTCTGTAATTTCTATGTTAGAAGTACTTCAGATTTATCCTTCGCAATGGAAAGATTTGCTATCTGCGATAGGTGGGATTGATCCTGCCGATACTAGTTTGCTCGCTTTCGATTTAGAGAATTTCGTCCCGTGACTCCCACACCAAATTGCGCTCATCATTCAAGTTGGTATTAATGGTTTGAAAATTTCACCAGGCTGTCATGGATGAGGGTGCATCTACCTGTGTTACATCATATACTTGTTGGAAAGCCATTGGTTCTCCAACTCTTACCTCATCACCCAATGCCCTTGAAGCATTTGATGGAAGAGAATCTAAACCTCTTGGTGTTCTTGCTAGTTTACTGATCACATTAGAAGGGAAGATATTCAATGTTGATGTCGAAGTCATTGATGAAAAACTCAATTATAATCTTCTCCTTGGACGCAATTGGACTCATGCCATGTTGTGCATTCCGTCCACTCTCTTTTGTGTTTTGAAGTTTCCACACGAAGGAAATTATTATTACTGTTGATCAATTGTCTTTTTTCACTTCTTCTTCTGAGAACAACGTTTTGTACGTGGAAAAGATTCCTACTCCTTACGAGAGTGTAGGGCGAGGCCTTTTCAAGTATCCTGCCCTCATGGGTGTTTTCCCTCTCCCACCACCAAATAATTTTCAGGTCAACATGATTTATCGAACTGACGACCCCTGGGTTATCCCTTCTCCTGAACAAATTGATTCATTTGGCGATTCGATGCCTTTGAGTTCGATTGAAATTGATTATTGTGAACTCATTGCTACATCGGATTCTGATTCTGATTCTTCTCCTTCGAGTGTAACTCTTGACATCTACTCTCAATCCCCTTGTATTGGTGATTTTGATTCACCAGATCCTTTGAAAGAAGTGTTTCCTTCTGATGAGGCTATCGTGGAAACCCTATCTCTCGACTATCTACCATGGGATGATGGTCATCATAGTTCCTCGTTTCTACCAAGCCTCAGAGCCATGTCTACTTGTCTTGAGCATTTTTCCTCTCAGATTCCTTCTCCTCTGTTTCAAACACCTTTTCAGGTCCACAAGGTTTTTTCGGAAGGTAATTTGAGTAACATCACTCAGACGATGCTTATCGACATTTCCATTAAATCGAGAATCGTCGAGAACATCCATATTGGGGTTACTTGTTCTTCGGATGAAGTGCAAGTCTATACTAGCCTTTTTCGTGAATTTCATGATGTCTTTGTGTGGTCCTACGAAGAAATTCCCGGTATTGATCCTAGCATCATGGTACATGAGATTCCTACTTATCCTGGTTCAAAACCTGTTTGTCAGCGTCTTCGTCCGGTGCATCCTAGGAAAGCTGCTGCCATTAAGGCTGAAGTAGAAAAGCTTCTCAAAGCTGGTTTCATTTATCTGATTCCATTGACTGAATGGGTCTCTAATATTGTTCCTGTAGATAAGAAACATGGCACTATTCGTGTCTTTGTTGATTATCATGATATCAATCGAGCTTGTCCTAAGGATCATTATCCTACTCCTTTCATCGATCAAATCATTGACGACTGTGCTGGGAGCGAGATTTTTTCCCTTATGGATGGTTTTTCGGGTTGTAATCAGATCAATATTCTCCCAAATGATCAACACAAGACTGCCTTTATCTATCCTTGGGGTACCTTTTCATATAAGAAGCTCCCCTTTGGTTTGAAGAATGCCCGGGCCACATTTCAGCGCGTAATGTCTTATGCCTTTCATGATATTCGTCACATCGTTCAGCCTTATCTGGATGACCTTCCGGCTCATTCAGCTAAGCATAGGGATCACCTTGACCATCTTCGTCAGATTTTTCTTCGTTGTAGACGCTATAACATTCAGCTTAATCCACACAAGTGTGTCTTCTGCATTAATTCCGGTAGACTCTTAGGGTTTATCGTTTCTAAAGACAAAATTCGCCTGGATCCTCTCAAGGTTGAGGCTATTATCAATCTCCCCTCTCCTTCCTCATTACATCAATTGTAGAGTTTACAAGGGAAAGCTAATTTTATTCACCGTTTTATACCTACCTATGCCGAAGTATCTAAAGGATTCACACGATTGTTAAAGCAGGGTGTTCCTTTTTATTGGGATGAGATCACTCAGAAATATTTTGATGCGTTGAAAACATTGTTGGTCAATTCTCCTCTCCTTCGCCCTCCAAATTTTCATTGTGATTTATCCCTTTATTTAGCTGCCGCTTTCAGGACGATTTCCATGGTTTTGGTACAAGATGATGATGACGATCATGATCATGTTATTTATTACTTGTCTCGTAACCTTATTGACACTGAAACGTGTTATGCTTACGTCGAGAAGTTAGCATTGGCCGCTATTCAAGATGTTCAACATTTTCGTCATTATATTATTTTGCATACAATGACGGTAATTTCTGAGTGCAACCCCATGACCTACATATTGTCTCGACAATTGCTGGGGGGAAAATACTCAATGTGGATTTTTATCCTCCAAGAGTTTGATTTGGAATTTGCTGCTGCAAAATCTAAGAAGTCATTGGTCTTTTTTGATTTACTTTGTTCTCTCCCTTCCGACTCTGCTCCTTCTCATTCTGAGGACTTCATCCCAAATGATTCACTTTTCTTGATTAGCACCCTCAATCCATGGTACGATGATATCATCGTTTGTCTCCAAACTTCATCTTTTAGGTCTAAGTTGATGAAAGATGCCCGTCAACGCATCCGCCATCAGTCACAACCTTATCGTATAGTTGGAAATACTCTCTATCGTATTGGAGTCGATTCCATACTCCGATGATGTTTTATTCTCGAGGAAGCCGAGAAAGCTCTGAATGATTGTCACAGTGGTGCCTGTGGCAGTCACATGTCTAGTTATGCTACTGCATAGAGAATTCTTCGTGCTAGTTATTTTTGGCCTTCTATTTTCAAATACTGTATTGTCACAGTTCGTAAATGCCATGATTGCCAAATTTATCAACGCAAGTTGCGTGCGCCACCTGTTCATCTTCATCCTGTCATTTTCGTTGGTCCCTTTGCGAAATGGGGCATCGATTTTATGACGTTTAAACCTCACTCAGCCAGGGGGCATGCTTATATTATCGTAGCTGTGGACTACTTCACCAAATGGGCCGAAGCAATGCCTACACTTGCCGCTGATGGTAAGACAACTACTCAGTTCATATTCAATCACATTATTGCTAGGTTTGGTGTCCCTCAAGCATTATTACTGATCATGGTTCCCATTTTCGGCATTATATGGTGGTGGAGTTGACTTCTAAGTTGGGTCTGCGTCACGATAGCTCAACGCCGTACTACCCTCAAGCCAATGGCTAGGTTGAAGTTGTGAACAAATTTCTTGTCACAATGCTTCAAAGTACGATTGGGATCCACAAATAAAACTGGCATCTCATGTTATTTTCAACTCTTTGGGCATACCGAACCTCAGTAAAAAATGAAACTGGGTTCACTCCCTTCCAGTTGGTTTATGGCCTGGAAGTTACTCTTCTGATTGAATGTGAAATAACTTTTCTCAAGTTGGTTGTTGAATTACTACCAAATACTTTGCCAGAAGAAGAGCATCTCCTTTATTTAGAAAGGCTGGATAAAACCCACCGCTTTGCTATTCTCTTTATCGAAGCACGAAAAAAGTGGGTCAAAACTCATTTTGATCAATCAGTTTCCCCTCGTTCTTTCGTTGAAGGAGAACTCATCCTCTTGTATGACCAAGCTCATGATAAGCTGGGGGCAGGAAAATTTCAACCTATGTGGCATGGACCCTACATCATTAAACGTGTGTTGCAGAATGGGGCCTATGAGCTAATTGACTACGAAGGTCATCCTCTTGAACAACCCATAAATGGGTTGTATCTTAAAAAATATTATGTGTGATTCATTCATGCGTAATAAGTGTACATAGGTGTTGTTTTCATTTTTGTACATGTTTTATGGTTTGATGTGCTTTATGAGCATTTTCCTGCTCATTGGGTCTTGCTTATTGTGCATATGTCTATTACCCCTTATGTCGGTTTCGCGAATGGTGCTTCCCGCAGTACCAGGAATTTGTCTTCGGCAGCTTGGGTAATTTATGATCCTGATGGTGAGTTGATAGATCTACAAGGTATTTGTCTAGGGCGAACTACAAACAATGTCGCTGATTATAGCGTTGTCATTGAGCTATTAACTAAGGAAATCAACCTCACTATACACGCATTGCTTGTAAATCTAGATTCACAGCTTGTTGTTCTGCAACTCAATAATAATTATTTAGTTAGAAATCTGCACATTCTGAGATTGTATTTACGTATTTGTTTGTTGGAAAGACATTTTGATTTTATTACCTATCAACATATTCCTAGATGAATGAACACATTAACTGATACATTGGCTAACATTGTATTAGATAGACATTTGCATCATTTGTAAAAGAATCATCATATGTAAGAGATCCATGTAGGGATATATATATATATATATATATATATATATATATATATATATATATATATCGCATGTTTTCAACTGTGTGCATCATAACTTCAGAAAATATATGTGTGTTTCTGTTACATCCTGAGACATCATGTCTTGCAAAATATGCAGATAAAATAAAACCTAGGTGTCTAATTAGCATGGTGCTCGTGATAAAATGTCACGGCCCGTACTAGCCACCTCAGCAAGCAGTGAATTTGGCTAGGCACCCCTACGGTATGTCTTTGGTAGGCACGAGGAACATCATCAAAACGTGCATAATCTGGGACTCCTCGTGTGATCCCCTCCAGGTTGCACACTATCTCATCTTCCTCGCCGCCCTCACCTTGGGGGTCGAAATCGCGAGGGATTTGCCTTGCTATCGGTGACATACCGACAGGTATCTCTGGGCCAACATCTACATCACATGAATTTAATTTCAGA
The DNA here is from genome assembly GCA_034641835.2 of Pinus albicaulis. Classification (NCBI taxonomy): domain Eukaryota; kingdom Viridiplantae; phylum Streptophyta; class Pinopsida; order Pinales; family Pinaceae; genus Pinus; species Pinus albicaulis. The sequence goes on along the minus strand of CM076575.1, from coordinate 1,906,886,638 downwards.
ACATGCATAAATAAATAAATAAATCATAATACTCATAAAACTTAAAAATGAGTCTCACCCAAATATTCATCCCAATATTCTCCCTCCGGGAGTGGGAGGTCCGGATTATTAGTGAAGTCTATGCTAGAGTGGGGCCAGTCCTCCACGACAATTAGTCGTCGACGGAGCCAATCAAAGAATTTCGGTCTCCAGGACAGCTGTTGGCCACCCCCTGCCCTTGGCATCAAAGCTTCGCATCGAGCCATCCGTGGTTCTCTCGCTGGTGGTGTCGGGACTATAACCTCCTGTCGCTGAAAAATGGGTAGTCATTCCAAGAAGAACGATACCAGAATAGATCCATAACTGAATTGTTTCAGTTTGGTCTTATTGCATTTGGTTAGTTGGCGCTTCATGTTTATGGTCACGACCTCTGCCCTGTTGTAGATGGTCGGTGCCATGCAGTCTACAGTAAGAAGAAACTATGTATTTGTTACGTCATGCGGTTCTTGTGATCCTGCAGCCTGTGTGATCGTATGCAGTACCACGCGTAGTGTCGAATCTGGGATAGTTTGTATATCAAATTTCCCACTACTCGATCCCTTCTGTGCTCCTGGGCATACTATGTCTATCACCATGGTCATGTTTTCCATGCAGGGTCGGGTATCGGTTAGGATTGGTGCTACACCCCTCCGTGATAATCCTGTAATGAAATACATGTCAGAGACATCAATCTCAAGTTCTTGATCCCGTAGGATGAACTTCTCTTGATTTTCGTCCCATATACTGATCAGATACTGTAGTAATTCTGGTTGGGTTCGGAGACATGGCATTAGGAAGAATTTTTTCAGAACACAGTTTCTGAGGGCTTCCATGACTCCCTCATTTTCCATGTCTATCTCATCTTCTTCACTATGTTCCCGTTCTTTCCATTCAATGACCATTTTGCCTCTTTTTACCTGCAAACACACACACATGAGTGGTATTAGTCAATTTTAACCCTTAAATCTGTAAACAATTGGGGTGTTTGATACATATTTTTTGCTAGAAATGGTTTGCGTTGTTGGCATGACTGTTTCTAAAACAGTCGTGCTAATGAGCACACCCCAGTGTTAAAAAATCAGGTGGTTGGCGCGACTCCATGCCCGAAACTCGCGCGAAGGGCGAAGCCCTAATTTTTACATTTCCTCCCCAAAAATTTGAAATTGACAATTGCAGGAAGCAAGAAATGGCTTAAAATGACAGAAATGATCTCAACTCTTACCTGGAGTTGACGAATTTGTGATTGATCTACTGGATTGGCTGCTATCGTCATCGCAAGATTGCACAGTGAAATGGGTAACTATTGCTCCATAAGAGGTAAAAAGTGAAAAGTAATTATTTTTACCATTTTTGGCATTTTATAACTTTTTCACAACCCTAATTAGGTTTTAAGACATGTTTTTTGATTATTTTATTATATTATTTTGGAGGAATGGGTTTTACACATGTCTCTTGTGCAGCAACAGGTTTTTCATGCGACAATGATGAAGTAACGAGTTATATTTTATAATTTTTTGGACTCGGTAAAAACACGAAAAAGTTACTACTGGAGTCACCTTTTAGCTCTTTTCTGACTCTCTAAAATTGAAAAGATTGTCGAGATTCTTGTCGTTTTGAACTCGTTAAATGGCTGCAAAACGATATCTACCCAGTATATGTTTAACCTTTTTTTCGGGTTGGGATGGATTATTTACGAAAAAGGAATACCTTAGCCTATCGTGACTAAGAGGTTCTCTCAGACACATTTTTCTACCTTTTCGGATCTGTGAGAATACCTACGAAAAGGGACTGCTGGAGTTTTATTTTCTGCCTTCTTTTCAAACTCTCTAAACGTGAAAATATGCCGAGTTCTCCCTTTTTCAGACTCGTTAAACCCTGATGACATCGGACTTCGTCACCATGATGTTATTTCGAGTTCCTCCTTCCTAGAGCTCGTAAAATGTACTAGGTTGGATTTGTTCGAAGGACAAACTTACAGTACAAGCATATGTTATCCCCTTCAAGCTTGTTTTAAAAAAATAATTGGGGTACTCACCAGAAATGGTGGGGGAAAATGGAACCAAGTTTTACTTATGTTGGCAGTATGTCTCTCTTGAACATGGCACTTGTCTGAATTCGTGTCGGGTTGGGGACATCTCATTTCGTCATTTTTTCCTCCATGGGTTTGGGTAATCTCTTTTGACCTCTCATCTGCTCTGTGCCATGTCATCATGACCTCAGATCCTTTGATGTCAAATACTGCCAAATCCAGTGTCGTGTTGTTGATATGTTCAAGAGAAGTTTGCCTCTGCAGTTGTCAACCTTCCTCTGATCTCCTATTGGTCCTGATCCACTTTCATCATGTTCCTCTGTCTCGTGTCAATGATGTGGGAAAAATTATGGCCCTCTTTCGACCAAGTCACTTCCTGTTGAATTCAGCTCATTATCCAGGAATCTGATCTAGAGACTCCCTTCTGGTACCTTGGAGCCTGCATGCCTCAATGGCAGGTTTTTCGCATTCGACGCACGGTTCACATCATTGGCCTTCGATCGAGTGATTCTGCGAATGTTCGACGTCAGATCACTTTTCACATTCCGTACATTGTACCTTTTGTACCTTGAGGGCCATCTTCATCATTGGTGGTTTCTCTCGCGTATGTTAACAACTTTCATCATTGGCTGGTAATCATACAATTTTCCTGCATGTTCGACTTCAGCTCATACATTTGCATGCTTGAATTTGTACTTGTTCAGGTTGAGAGAGAGCGCAAGACCCTGGATTTTGTCTGATAAACTACAGGTTGCGGAATTTTGTGGATTATTATGACTTATTACATGACTCTCTTGATTGGATGGCTGCGACCATACTTGAGTCTATTTATTGATCCTTCCTGCTGGATGGCTGTGTCCATACCACAGATTTCAGTTTTTATATATTCTATTATGGATGGTTGCGCCCATGCCACATGATTCATGTATCACAGATATCAGTTGTATTTGTAATTTCAGGTCTTTCGATAGCGGTGTTTGGTTCGAACGCGTTCTCATAAATCATTTCACCCCTCCCTCTCTCTCGGACTTCATACTTTAGGGGGCATCTGTTACACATCATTTTTTCACTGTCCCTGCAATCCCCAACTCGCACATTGGAGGGTCGTTTCTATGACCAATACGCAGTTTCATGCTTTGCAAATACCATCATTGCATCCATTTTGATGAAAGAAACATTCTTCTTGTTGACATTTCCCTAAGCAGAGTTGTGAAAATCCCTATTTTGGCCTTGGCGTGAGTAGCCCGTTGCACCCTCGCACCGACTAGGAAATTTAACACTGAGCTCATGCTAGGTGGTGCTTTGTGCCAGTTAGACACCCACACCAAGCTGTTTATGGAATTTTTTTAAAAATAGAGGCAAAGGTTCCATTCCAACCACCTCGGAGATGAGTCATTGGGAGTGGTTGAACTGAAACAACCACTGACTCCTTCCTTTAGTTAGTAGTTTCCACCTCCCTTGGAAATATACTAAAGGATAGGACTCCCTCCCACATTTTTAGGGATCCCAACCTCCTCTCTTCCTTTATATAAGAAACTATCTCCTTTGGTAGAAGTTAGTTGAACAAATTATAGAAAAATAGCTGAACGTTTGAATAGATGAACTAAGAGAATTATACTATAGCTAAGATGCTAGAGGAGATAGAGTAAGAAATATTGTGTTGAGAGAGCTCGAGTCGATGACTTCTAAGAGAGCTTGAGTCCGAATTCCCTGACCGACAGTTGAGACGCGTTTCGTCTGAACCCCGCTGGAGGAGATCACGACATCAAAGCATCGGTTGTACTCTTCCTTCTACTCATTAATATACATGACTACTGTTTGGTTCCACTATTGTGTTATGATGTTTATTTGATGCGATATTTTTAGCCCTCTTTGATTGGCTAATAGTTGTGAGTGAAACTACTCTGCCATATGTTGTTCTTGTTCTTTGTCCTATGTGCAAGTATCTGAGCGTGACAACGAACGGATTGTGACTTTCCAAGGTAGGAGCAAGAGACCACTATTCTTTCCGCAACATCGATAGTGTTGGATTCAAGGTAGGTCAATCTACCATGTGTTTTTTTCATTCATTAACTAGGAAGCAACACTTTAGCGTGTCCTTTTGTTACTAGACCCACCCTAGGGCTAGAGGGATCGTCTATGTCTGCAGAGAGGATTTACCTTCATAACAATGGCTCAAACCTTTAATGATGAAATCCCTTGTGGACCCTCTTCTCACCCTCCATGATGTTTGTCAATGATGCCACCACAGGCTGCAAATATTTACTTATGTAGAGTTAGCAGAATTAACCCTACACCTAAACACATCATTAAACATTTTTAATCACAATCACGTGCAAGCTTATCCATAAGTGGCTCTCGAGTTTCGACTTTTTAATATAAAATTTTACCTTTGAACCTTTCCGCACCTTCACCTTACCATATCATGTGCATGACTTGCACTTTAACCAAACCCGCTAACCGTGGTTCTGGGTCCCACATAATATTTTACACACAGTGGATATAACATACATAACTTAGCAATCAACAACGCTTTACTTTATAAAAGACCACATAAAACCAAATATCATTACATATGCGCGGAATAGGGTTTCAGGGTCCCACCATCCTTCGACCAATAATAAGGCATCGCAAATCGCAGAACATAACAATTAACATCCGCACTAAAACTTACAATTACCAATGCTAAGTTGCGCTAAAATCCTCACCGTAGATCTTCACCATATCTAACGGTTTTAATTTACCTCTTATCTTATCACCATCGCTCGCCCGCAAGTTTCATTCTTTTCCAATCACGATAAATCATAAACTCTACGAAGAGCGCTATTGCGTAGTGCTGACACATCGCATCGCATCGCCCGATCCTTACCCGCATCACATCGCAAAAAAAACTCTTTACCATGTGAAATCTTAACACTAAACTTTAAAACTTGTGATGTGCACTAATGCGCAAGGCTGACATGTGGCCTCCACAAATCACATCGCAGCTTGTCGTCCTTACCACATCGCGTCGCAAGTTATATTGGTTACCTTGCAAAGTTTTTAACAATAAACTTTAAAACTGCTGATGTGCGATGTTGCGCAGTGCTGGCACGTGGCACTTCTTCGCCTCTTCTACTTGCTTTTATCTCTTCCATCAATTACTAAACCCTCGATATTGTGATTTTATCCTTGTCATCGAATTTCCCTTTTGAATTCTGCTCCATGCTTCGGTCTTTAGTCATCTTCTATTATTTATATTGTCAATTCTCCGAACTATAGTCTCTTTCGTGCTACTCCTCTTTTTCTTGTTCAGAATACTTCAAGTCTATTTCTCCTTTATTATTCAAGTTTCCTTTAGATCTATCTCTAGCTCAAGTACAGAGCACTCTCTGTATTTCTCCTCTTCTCCCAGAATTCATAAATTTTTCTTTATTTGACCTGTACAAACATTTGCTAGCTCTCGACTGGAATCACACAGATTCTACCCAGCCGCTTAAGTCCTTTATCGATAAGAAAGACTTATATATACAATTTGAATTCATTCAGCATGGTTTATCACATAGAAACCATAAATTCACAGTTACGGATCACTCAGCACGTAAAAGGAATAACACACACATTCATAATAAATTAAATTTTCTAATTCATTAAACAAATGTCCAGATACAAATAAAAACCTGTTTTACAATCTAGCTTTGGCCTGATCTACCTTTACATGGCACTTTTCTCTTCACTCTCTCTCTCTCTGTATGCCCGCAGGCTTAAAAATCCAAATATCCTATCTAAGAATGTTCATTTTTTCCTACTGTTTGTGCCTTTGAGGCTTTACAATTATATAGAAAAGGTTTTGTAACCAATTTTGGTTCAAATCCATAGGTTTCCCGACAAAATCCCAAAAATCCTCTAAGTCCTCAATTAGTTCCTAAAATCTCTTCTTTATCCCTTGAGGATCTCAACACTCAACTAAATCCTAAGGATCCTCTATAAATCCATAAAATCATGAACTACTTTCTAATCTAATATTTACAATATTTCAGAATATCTCAAACCACACTAATCACTCATCAATCACTCATGTTCTCCTACATTCGAGAACATTTACAAATATGTCTCTCAATAATTGATTAAACCCTATTCTAAATGTATCACATAAACCACTCAAAATATTTAAAATTACATTAATTAAATACTTAGGAAAACCACTCTTTTGAAAAACACAAGACCCCTTAGATTCTACTAAATGTACAAAATTTTGGAACCATGATGCTCCTGCATCAGACTCCCAAGGTAGAAAATAATCATCATCTCCAAATTATGTGCTTCCAATATTTGTCCTCGTGGATCCCATACTTTGTTCTGTAATCTGTCTTTGGCTGTTGCTGTTGTTTGTTGCTGTTCTCCAGGTCTACACACTTTATGTTGCAATTCGCCACTGGCTATGCTCTCATAGTCTACTATTGTCTTTCTCTTGCTACTACTTTGTTTTCTTGCTGTTGTCTTCCTCTGAGACACCTTCATCGTCAATCATATTATTGTTTCAATCTCTATGTCTATTTTATCTTCTGACTGGTAATCTCTCTGCCCATTGTTGTTTCACTTTGTCCACTCATCTTCAAACTGTTGTTGGTTATATTCACTTTGAAGTTGTTGGATTCTTACTACCTCCCTTACATCCTTACCCTATTGTTGCTTTTGAACTTCTATCTCATATCCAAAAAACCTCTGTTCAATATCTGTAAATTTACTTTCAAAAAATAAATTGTCCTCCAATTCCCTTTGTACTTGATTTTTCTCAACTACATCACTATGCTGTTCATCATTTCTAGCATATTTTCCTTCCTCTTCCTTGACAACCCTTAGTGATTTTCCTTCATTTCCTTGACTGATTCTGACAATCAATTTAGTTTCTTCAAGCACGGTATCTTCATGCTTTACATCTTCCTTATCATTATGCCTTACCTGGAAACTTCCAGTCTTCTTCAGTTCTAAAGATGATTCTACTTCAACTTGAAACATGTCTGTCTCATCTTCATCAGAACCTGTAATCATAAAATAATTATCAGAATTAAAAATATAAGGTCTCATTGTTTTTCCTTCTCTAGCAACATCTCAGTATGCTTCTCTCAGTTTTTCTTTAACTCCTTTGTTAGCACATCAGTACGCTGATTTAAATTCTCCAAAGAACTCACGAGTCTGGCAACTAATTTCTCCTCCATATCATCTGTTTCAAGGATGTCTCCCTGATCTGGTTCACAATAATGAAATCCTTCCTCTGTAATGTCAATTTGATGAACACTTATTACCATGATCTCTTCCTTATGATTGTCATTCATGAAAATTTCTTTGTCTTCCTTCTTCACCAATTTATCTTGAGTATATATCCTCTGGTTTTCCAAATTTCTTCTTTGAAGGTCCAAATTTCTATATAACTCACCAATTTCAATTGGAGTAGAATTTGGAAACTTTACACAGTTTTCAGTACCTTCACTTGTTTTTGACCCATCATCAAATGGTCCTTATTCCTATGCTAAATCTACACACATTTATATATCATCATGTTTAAAAATTCCAAAATCATTAGGCACAATAAATACCTTTTATTCATCTTCATGTCTTAACTCATATATGATATTCCAATCTTCACTGTTACCAACTCCAATATTCTGCTGCATATTTCCATAAGACCTTTCTGTCTCCTTTCGTTTCTGAGATCTTGCTATCTCAATATTAATCTGAAAAGATTTCATATTCTTATCCTTCTTCTTAACAAACTATAAATTTTTTTCATCATCTTGTGATGTACTTGCAATTATACAAAAATAATTAGTTTTAAAAATACAAGACCTTTCGGTCTCATTTGATGCTTCAGGCACCAATCCTTCACAATGTACTTTCTAGATTTCATCAGATCCTCTTTGCTGTGACTCAAATCCTTTGAGTCTCTCCTTCTCCAACAAGTAAATATGTCTCTTCTCAATTTCTATGAACTTGTTTATCAGTTTGACATTCCATTTCTTTTGCAATAGGTTCCATCTAACCCATTTCCTCATTCTCCATCCATGTCTTTGGTATCCATTCTCTTTCTCTTGTAGCCATTCCTGTAGTACTTCCAACTGTACTCTCATCACTGCAAGATTTCTCTCCCACTCCTCATTACTCATCTTACCTTTATGCATTCTCTAGAACCTCTTCTATGACCCTCCATGGTCATCTTCCTCATGAGATCATCCATGCTCGATTGGTGATCTGCAACATAGCCTTCTCTTGTAGCAATATCCTCTTGCTACTAAATACCCTATCAAGCTTCCTCTCTGAGCTTGATCTCTCTCCAGGTATTCTCTCTCTTTATCTTGGTTCACTCTCTTGAACCTCTTAGAGCTTCGCCGCTCCTCTGGCTGGTGCACTTAGTCACCTTTCTCCTTTCTTCCAACCTCTATTTGGATAGGTTCATTGCCATCATCATCAAAAACTCTGCTTGTTCTTGGCTACAATCATCAAACATATTCATAGCATTTATTTCAATCAACAATCCATCATTAATTAACTGAAAACATGAAGACCATGCCTCACTGTCCAATTTTTTGAACACATGCTGCTGTAGAAGTTTCTCTTTTATGTTTACTGAATTTACCTTTACTGTTTGCATTGTCACTATCTCTTCATTCAATCAGGTTCAGATATGATTCTTCTCTTTGCTTCTGCTGCGCCACTCTAATTCTTTGAAAATTCTTCCCATTATGTTATTTTCAAAGAAAACTCTTCAAAATCTGTTCTCTGTTCACAAAGTTAATTATGAAATAAAACAATTCCATAAGTTCTAAATTATCTTCAAAAGACAAACCCACTCTGATTTGTCTTATGTAGAGCATACTTGCTCTAACTTTCTCCCAAAAGATATTTTCTTGTTCTGTTACCAAATGATGCCGCCACATGCCACAAATATTTACTTATGTAGAGTTAGTGGAATTAACCCTACACCTAAAAACATCATTAAACCTTTTAATCACATTCACGCGAAAGTTTATCCATAAGTGGATCTCGAGTTTTAACTTTTTAATGCAAAATTTTACCTTTAAACCTTTCCGCACCTTCACCTTACCTTACCATGTGCATGACTTCTACTTTAACCAAATCCGCTGACCGTGGTTCTGGGTCCCACATAAAATTTTATACACACAACGGATATAACATACATACCTTAGCAATCACAACGCTTTACTTTATAAAAGATCACATAAACCCAAATCTCATTACATATGCGAGAAACAGGGTTTTAGGGTCCCACCATTCTTCGACCAATCATAAGGCATCGTAAATCAGAGAACATAACAATTAACATCTGCACAAAAACTTACAATTACCGATGTGAAGTTGCGATGAAATCCTCACCGTAGATCTTTGCCAGATCTAACGGTTTTACTCTACCTCTTATCTTATTTCCATCACTCACCCGCAAGTTTCATTCTTTTCCAATCATGATAAACCATAAACTCTGGGAAGAGCACTATTGCGTAGTGTTGACACGTCGCATCGCATCGCCTGATCCTTACCCGCATCGCATCTTAAACAAAACTCTTTACCATGCGAACTCTTAACACTAAAATTTAAAACCTACAATGTGCGCTAATGCGCAAGGCTGACACGTGGCCTCCACAAATCGCATCGCAGCTTGTCATCCTTACCACATTGCATCACAAGTTATATTGGTTACCTTGCGAAGCTTTTAACAAAAACTTTAAAACTGCCAATGCATGATGTTGCGTAGTGCCGAAACATGGCACTTCTTTACCTCTTCTTCTTGCTTTGATCTCTGTTGTAAATTAATAAACCCTTGATATTGTGATTTGATCCTTGCCATCGAATATCCCTTTTGAATTCTTCTCCGTGCTTCAGTATTTAGTCAGCTTCTATTATTTATACTATCAATGCTCTGCACTACAGTCTCCTCCGCGCTACTCCTCTTTTGATTTTTTGAAATACTTCAAGTCTATTTCTCTTTTTCTTATTCAAGTTTCCTTTAGAGTTATCTCTAGCTCGAATATAGAGCATTCTCTGTATTTCTCCTCTTCTCCCAGAATTCGTAAATTGTTCTTTATTTGACCTGTACACACATTTTCTAGCTCTCGATTGGAATCACACAGATTCTACCCAGCCGCTTAAGTCCTTTATCACTCATAAAGACTAATATATGCAATTTGAATTCATTCAGCATGGTTAATCACATAGAAACTATAAATCCACAGTTACGAATCACTCAACATGTAAAAGGAATAACACACACATTCATAATGAATTCAGTTTTCTAATTAATTAAACAAATATACAGATACAAATAAAAACTTGTTTTACAATCTAAATTTGGCCTGATCTGGCATTACATGGCCCTTTTCTCTTCACTCTCTCTTTGTATGCCCGTAGGCTTAAAAATTCAAATCTCCTATCTAAGAATGTTCACTTTTTCCTACTGTTTGTGCCTTTGAGGCTTTAAAATTATATACAAAAGGTTATGTAACCAATTTTGGTTCAGATCCATAGGTTTCTCAACAAAATCCCAAAAATCCTCTAAGTCCTCAATTAGTTCCTAAAATCTCTTCTTTATCCCTTGAGGATCTCAACATTTAACTAAATCCTAAGGATCATCTATAAATCCATAAAATCTATTTTCTAATCTAATATTTACAATACTTTAGAATATCTCAATCCACACTAATCACTCATCAATCACTCATGTTCTCCTACATTCGAGAACATTTAAAAATATGCCTCTCAATAATTAATTAAACCCTATTCTAAATGTCTCACATAAATCACTCAAAATATTTAAAATTACATTAATTAAATACTTAGGAAAACCACTCTTTTGAAAAACACAAGACCCACTAGATTCTACTAAATGTACAAAATTTTGGAACCATGATGCTCCTGCATCAGTCAACAAGGAAAAACCTAGCTTGATGTGAAGGAAAGGGAGGGTGAAAAATAGGAAAAAAAGGGAGAATGATGCAATGAGTTTTGGGACATAAATGAGATGGAATGGCATTAGGGAAAAATCTGTAAAAAATTGAGGAGTTAGGATGGTGAGTTAGAAACACAATTCAAGTGAAAATTTTGGAAATGGGTAATATGGAAAAAACGGAAAAATGATCAAAACACAGATTTGACCTAGTATCTCTACAAAAACGTAGTGAGAATTAGGGTTTGAGTGAAAATGGTAGAAATGAGAGGTATGAATGATATGTAGTGATTTGGTAAGGTGTATGAGTTATGTTCGAACGTTATTAGGTGATGAAACTAGGGTTTTTTTCAACTGCAACAAGCCAAACATGGAAAACACCAAAAACGTAGTGGAGAAAACCTAAGGAGGGAATCCACTCTTTTCTTAAGAATTTGACTTGAAAGAGGTATGAAGAGTATCCACTTACTGATTAGGAGGTCTCTAAACCTTGAGAAAATATTATTTGACCCTTAGATGTCTGTTTTGGAGCTTGAAACAAAAAACATAACAACCTTGCCAGAAGCGTAGCGCGACAAGACAGAAGCGTAGTGCAGCTTTTGTAATGAATAAATAATGTAAATAAATGATAAATTAGTTAATTAGTAATTAGGCTGAAAGGTCATGTCTGATAAGACATGACATTTTGTGAAGAGGCACCTGCATAGGTATATAATCAGGCCTCATTTGTAACATTCAAATCATCTATCTATCTCATCTCATTCTTCATACCTTTTATAGTATAATATTTGTATCCTCATGGATATCTTTGTATTCCAAGTGTTATGGAGTATTTAAGCTTGAGAAGGAACTTTTTTCGCTTCATTTGGTATTGGAGCAATCGATCTTCTGGCCGCTCACGCTGCACAGAGCCACGCTCTCCGATCTAGGTCCTTGACCATCAAATTCATCAACATTGTTGTCGTTGAAGCGTTTCTCTAAACCTTTGGAGTTTGTCCGATGCTACTGAATTCATCAGAGGCCCTTGGCCATTCAAAAAAAAAGAGAGAAGGAAATTTTAAAGAAAAAAGAAGAAATATATATATATATATATATATATATATATATATATATAGAGAGAGAGAGAGAGAGAGAGAGAGAGAGAGAGAGAGAGAGAAGGAAATTAAAAAAAAGGTGGAAATAAATTAAAAGAAAAAAAAAAGATTTAAAAATAAAATAGTTCCAAAAGAAAATAAATAAATAAAATGGTTCTACATTATTGATAAAAAGTGCATGATAAAAAAGCTATACGTAAGAGAAGGAAGAGTAGATAAGGTTATTTTGATTCTTCTTTCAGTGGTTTACAAGCTCGTGGTTTTGGAAGCCCATGGTAATTGCCCATGGTATTTGCAAGATAAAATAAGAAGTAAAGGAATAAAAAATCTCTGTGTGAATGGTAAGTTTACTTTTACATGGAGAACATTAACCGAGTCAAATACACATAAGTGGACATATATTTTATAGGTGAATATATGTGAATAGCCACGTTTCACTAGGGTTGTAACCTTTCAACAACAAAAAAAAAGAGTTAAAAAAAATCAATTGTTAAAAACACACACACACACACATATATATATATATTTAATTAATTAAATTATTTAAAAAAAATGAAGGAATAATAACTTCATTAAAAAGAAGAAGAGAAAGTTAGGAAGGGTTACCTTAAAAACCCTAAAAAATTAATTCAATAGATAAAATGGAATCAATCATTGATGAAAAGGAAATTGAATCTAATTCGGAAAGGAAAGAAGGAAGATTTCCTGAAAATTATAGTATGTTTGTCCGTATGCTAATTAGAATCAAAGGGTCACTTGCGGGAAAGGAAGTACTCATATCTATCAATCTTAATCAAAAGGATAATTATGTTAGTACTGAATGTGCTAACCAATTAGTGATCCTTGAATCAAATATAATCGCAACAAATTCAATTAATGCAAATGAAAAAAAGATAACATAAGGAATCTACACCTAAGTATTGGGGATTATTCCCTTGTCTCGCAATTTACCGTTAAAACCTTATTTTGTAACAATAGTGCTATAATTTTGGGTTCGATCTGGATGGAATCACTAGGGTCATTCGTCCTTAATACAAAAAATAAGTTTTTAGCATTCTCCTACAAAAAGAAGAAAATAATGCTACAGGACGTCAACTTAAAGCCAAATTCAGTGACACCTGAAGACATTCAAGAAATTTAAAAAGCAATTTCTCAAGAAAGTAAAAAGGTGATCCAAAATATGTAAAAGGAAATTGAAAAAATCACAACTAACAAGAATGAAGAAGTTGCTTGCCTCAAGGACCACAACGAAAAATAGCTAACGCAAATTAAGAAATTGAAGAAGGATAACAAGGTACAAAAACTTGTCGAAAAAGAGTTGTCGAAACCGACAAATGTAGAAGTTCAAGTTGTAGGAAAAATGAACATTGATCCAGTAAATGTCACAACTCAAGAAGAAGATAGGGAAGTTGCAAATGATACAAAATTCGATGTTGCAATTCAGATGAGGAGCATTCTAAATCTTCTGTAACCTACTCAATAACATCCTCACCAAAAGAAAATCAAAGTCAAACCAAAAAAGTTCCCCATCGACATCCAAATCACGGGAGCAGACACATCAGCCGAGCTATGTATTCAGAACATAAATAAGCTGATATTCTGAAGAATACTAATGAATCATCACAAGTTTCCAGTCATCGTAAGGTTCCAAAGAATATTGATTTAAGATGGTACGATCTATTCTCAGTGCGACAATTTGTTTGTCACTTAGAGGATCATATCAACTTGTATCGACAAGGATGACTGCCCTGAGATGAGAAGATGTTCGTAGAAGGAAAATAAATCGAGGCCTTTCATCGAAAATCTTTGAGGAAAAATATTTTTGAGGGGAAGGAAATTTAATGAATAAATAATGTAAATAAATGATAAATTAGTTAATTAGTAATTAGGCTGAAAGGTCATGTCTGATAAGACATGACCTTTCGTGAAGAGGCACCTGCATAGGTATATAAGCAGACCTCATTTGTAACATTCAAATAATATATCTATCTCATCTCATTCTTCATACCTTTTATAATATAATATTTGTATCCTCGTGGATATCTTTTTATTCCAAGTGTTTTGCAGTATTTAAGCTTGAGAAGGAACTTTGTTCGCTTCAGCTTTCTAGAAGCGTAGCACATGGCAGTTTGACACAATATTTCATGTTTTCCTTTGAACTTTGATAGTTGTGGAGTGTTTGTGAGGATAAGATAGGAGATATTTGAAAATAAAATGATGAAATTAACTCCAAGAAGCTTCATTTTATTTTTATAACTCACAAATTTGCTTTTTTGTCTTCTATTGAAATCGTACATACTTTGAGAAAAAAATTATTTTTTGAAAGCTTGATCATGTAGCATACTCTTTAGAAAATACAAATTGCCTTTAATTTATTTCCTATATTTTCTAACTCCCAATGAAGATGATTTGTATGGTAAAAATGACATATTGTTTCCCTTCTTTTATGGCATGATTGGACATTATGGTGGCGAAACAAAAGAGACCTAGACCATGACCAATATGGATGCATGTTTACTAATCTATGACCCTAGGTGATAATGGATGACATGAACTTTGAAATGATGATGACCATGAATGGATGAAGGGAGTAACATTTCAAACCTAGACAACATTCAGTGAACAAAATTTTATTTGAAAATTGATTTGAAAACATGAAATTTTGACCTAGGACCACTACCAAGTAAACCTGAAAGAGTGTATTTGATAATCGAACATTTCGAAACTAAAATTGCTCTAGTTGAGGATGAAAGCTCCTTTAGAAGGTGTCAAGAAAATCGTAGATTAGGTAGCCTCATCCACTGGGCAATGGATTAAAAAATGGAAACTAAAATAACTTCGACAAACTGAAATGACTAACTAAAATAGAAAATGAATTTGACTCGAAAACTAACTTGAATTGGAATTTTTGAAATAAAAACACCTGTTGATCATAGAAGCCTCATGGCCTTCTCCTCGGGCTTCAAACTTCTACAAGAGCTTCCCTATTATTTGAAAGTAAATAAAAGTGATATTTACAATGAAAGTGAACCTTTTTCTTCAAGATCAGGTAAGGTAATATTTGAGGAACCTACCATTCACTGGTCCTCCCATAGTTTCCTGCCCATTGAGATCTTCTAACAAAAACACCCTCTACCCATCAATGCTATAATATTATATGGAACTTTCCATATGTTATCAAACTTACCATGCTTGCCTTTGTCTTCATTTCGGGCATCCCATTGAAGAACAAAATATCCTAATTTGAAATCATCGGCTTTGGTTTTCTTGTCATAAATATTCTTGATTTTCTCCTGAAGTTTTGAAGTGTGATTGAAAAATTCTTCTCTTGACTGTTGTAAATGAATCATTTGACTGATTCTTTGTTGGATGTCATTTGGCTCACTTTTGATCTCTTGCATAATTTTCATCACCGACACTGCTAAAGAAGTGGGAAACACTATGTCGACACCATACACTATCTAGAAAGGTGACATGTTGATTGATATTTTTGTGCTAACTATGTCCACCCATAGAGCATTTATGAGCTTCTTGTTCCAATTTCTTTTGTTCTCTTGCAACAGTTTCCTGATTATGTTCACCAATGATTTGTTTGACGATTCAACCAACCTGTTGCCTTGAGGATAGTATGTTGAATAATTCCCGAGTCTTATGTGATATTTATCACAAAATACAGTCATATTTTTGGTCTTAAAGGCGACTGCATTGTCAGTGATAATTTTCTATGGGCAGCCAAAACGTGATAGAATATTGCTCTCCAAAAACTAAATAATGATGGTGTTTGTAGCTTTCCTTGTGGGGATGGCTTCAATCCACTTTGTGAAGTAATTAGTGGCAGTGAGTATCCACTTATGTTGAGCTGATGATGGAGGATGAATCTCTTCAATGAAATCAATACCCCACTGCTGGAAGGGTGCTTGAACTACAATTGGTTTCAAGGGAAACGATAAAAGCTTTCGCTTTCCTTGAAATTTCTTACACTCATGATAGTTTTATAAACATCGGAAAAAAAACTTGTCCAATAAAATCCAACCCTCAATATCTTATTTGTTGTAGTATTCCAGAAAAGATAACCTCCACAATCACCTTTATGAAAATGTTTCGTCACTTTCTCAACTTCACCTTCTACCAAATAGTTCAACAAAACTCTGCCTGAATCTTTCCAATACAAGACATTGTTAAGAATGCAATACTTCAGAGCCTTCAACTTCAAAGATATACCTTTACTACTAGGAAAGCCAAGAGGAGAATTCAAATGCTGCATTACCTATATAATATCAACATACCATGGCGATGAAGAAAAAATTTCACATACCTGAGGTAATGAATCAATCTCTTGCTCCTTAGATAATACATCAATGAAATTGATGTCCAAGGCATGCAAGTTTGAGTCCACCATGAGCTTAGCCAAGCCTTATCCCTTGATAAGTTTTGTAGGTTTTATTTCCAAGTCATACTCTAACATGAAAACTATCCACTTGCCATGTCGACCTTGAGGATTATTTTGTGTGAGTACATATTTGATAACAACATTTGGGACATATGCAAGAACATGAGAGTGAAGAATATAGACTCGAAAGTAATTCAATGCTTTAAATAGTGCTAAGGCTTGTTTCTTAATGATATTGTACTTCAAAGCTGCATCTCTTATGGTTCTACTGAAAAAGGCGATGGGCCGTTCTATTTTTTTATCTTTATTTTGCATAAGGACAACAGCTAAAGTATGTTCAAAAGCAAAGGGGAAAATGATAAGATCAAGTGTATAATATGGGCTGATAAGAATAGGAGCATGATAAAAGACAAAATTAACTTGATTAAATGATTTCTTTGCCTCATTGGGCCACTTCACCTCACTGTCTTTCTTCAACATATCAATAATTTCTCTTAAATGTTCAACAAGGGTAGGAATAAACCTTCTCAATAAATTGATTTTACCATTGAATGACTGGATTTCCTTCTTGCTTCTAGGATAGTCCAAATTCTGAATTGCTTCAATCCTTGAAGGATCTATCTGGATGTCGTATTTAGATATGATATGACCAAGCAATTTCCCTTCTTCCATAGGGAACAAAATCTTCTTTGGATTCAACGATATGCCAAATTTTCTGCACTTCTGAAAAACTGCCTTCAAATGCTGCAAGTGCTCTTAATCCGTTTTGGAAAAAACTTTGATGTCATCAAGATAAATGACCAAAAATATGTCCTTTTCATTGTCAAAGGCGATATCCATCACTCGCTGAAAATTTTCTCCTGCATTCTTCAATCCAAAGGGCATTTTAGCATACATAAAAGTACCCCAAGGAGTTGTAAAGGTCGTCTTCTCCTGATCATTCAGATGAACTAAAATCTGATTATACCCAGAATATCCATCCAAAAACGAAAGTCTTGAAGAACCAGCCACCCTTTGCAGAATATGATCCATATTTGGAAGTGGGTAGTTGTCTTTCAGTGATACTTTATTCAGATTTCAGAAATCTATACATAAGCGAATCTCACCGGTCTTCTTTCTTAATGGTACTAAGTTTGACATCCAATTTGAGAAACGAAGAGTAATTATAATAACAAAAATATACAACCTATTCACTTCTTTTTTAATGGAGGGAAGCAACTTGGGATTCATTCTCCTTAGTTTCTGGCAGAAAGGCTTCTGATTTGGCTTTAAAGGAATGGTGTGCTGAATTATACTCTTATCATACACTTTTAGATCAAAATACTCCCATGCAAAAACATCAGAAAACTGAGAAATGAGTGTTTCATATTTACCTTTAATTTCTGAGCTCAAGGATTTTGAAACCTTGACCATTTTGGGCTTTTTAGGAGTGCCAAGATTGAGGTCTTCCACTCCTAGTTCTGTTGACAACATTGTTGGTTTCCGTGCAACATCATCTTGGTCAAAAGGCTCCTCCAAAGGTACAAGACCTCTTGGAATGGAGTTGTATTTCAACAACATTACCTTTATTTCTGTTGCTTGCATTTCTTGATCATCTTCATAAAATTGGTCATCTATTTGTGAACTCACAAACTCTTCTTCTGTCTACAAGAAGTTGTTGATTTGCCTGTCATCTTGAAAAGCTTTCCAATACTGAACATTATCTAGAACAATAGGGTGATGTTTGACATTAATTTCATAATTATTTTTGGGATACAGTGGAATTTTGAACGTGATGGCCGAAGTGGCAAGAGAATCAGCAATAACATTGTTGTCCCTTGGAATCAATGACAAAGTATATTCATTGAAATTATTGAGGATGTTTAAAATTGCATTGGGATAAGCTCACATTCTAGGATGCTTGGATTGGTATTCCCCTTTGACTTGCTTTATTACCAATTTGGATTCACCATACACATAAATTTTCTTGGCACCTAATTTCTTAAGAATTTTCAGACCGACTATCAAAGCCTCATATTCTTCTTCATTGTTTGAACAATAAAATGCCAATTTGTAAGAAGAAATTCAAAAATTAGGAGTAAGGCTAAATGATTGATTCATAGGGCAGTGGATCCACACTCCAATTTTGGGTCCTTCCTTACCTAAGGCTCCATCGAAATCCATGGTTCACAAACCACTTTGTTAATCGGGAAGCTGCAATTTGGATGACTGATCTTGACTAGATGCTTGAGAAAGGTCTGTTGTACCAATAGGTTCTATTTATTTCACTGTTTCAACTGTCTTTTTGGCAGATGCACTTGGCTCCAAGCCATTTGGCATTTTTTTAAAAAAAATTATTATTATTATTTTTATTTATTTATTATTATTTTATTATTTATTATTTATTATTTATTTATATTTATATTTATTTATTTATTTTTTTCTACACTTAAAATTTTAAAACAAAATTTGAAAATTCTGAATTTTTTGCTTTTTCTTCCATCAAAATTTATGAAAATGTTGAACAATCATCATTGAATAATATAAAAGACTCTAAATCCATGTGAAAATCATGTATGGGGTGATTATTAGACTTTTATTTACTATTGATCATGTACTTCATCTTACTTTCCTGGTATAGTTTTCTGAGTTTCCCAAAGACCGGTATAGTAGCGTAGGAAAAGTCAAACTGCAAGGTGCCTCTAACTTTTTCTCCCCATGACCGGGAGGGAAACATTCCATATCTGGGATGGATATCAGCTACAACAATGTCCATGAGGACATTCTTGGCTGGAATTTTATCTAAAGATACCACTAGATATTTAATGAGACCAAGACATTTAACCCTTACGGAATCAAAAGAGTAAAGGTCATGGTAGGGTCTTGTGATATCCAAACCTAGTTTTTCCATGATAGATTTAGGCATGAGGTTGTGAGATGCTCCAGAGTCTAGCATGGCATTATGGAGGATAAAATCATGGATTTTTAGGCTAAGATAAAAAGGAGGGACCTCACTATCTTCTAATTCACCATCAATAGTAGGACTAAATAAAAGTTCGGGGTGATCATCACTCATATTGACCATATCGAAAATTTGATCTACCCTAAGAAAATTGGCTACTTGAAACTTATACTGGTCATTCTTGAATATTTCAGTTAAAGGACTGGAGACTTTATGTTTTGAGATTTCATTTTCAAGACTAAAAAGAGCAGAATGTTTTTCTACCTCTTTAAATGGTGCTTCTTTCTTTTCGAGTTGATCTTTGTGTGGAATATCATTTCACTATCCTCCATATTGAAATTATTTATATTTCTTATAATTGCTAGTAGAAGCTTCATTTCCTTTCACATGATTAGGAACAACAAGTCCTTTATCTTTGCTCTAATTTGAAGTAGTCGTCTCTTTATGATGAGCATTTGTTTGGGAATTCTGTTTTTTCTGACTTGAGGTTATAGGCACGTTTCTATTTCTCAAACCATATTGCCTCTATACATGAGTAAGAGCATTGTGATATACCCTATTGTAATCTTATGTCGGTATTGATAACGTTTCATCATTTGACAAAACATATTTCTGATCGTTCAATGCATAAATTTCTGCAGAAAACTGATCGTCTTTAGTGAGGAAAATAGGTTGTTGATTTTTCTCAAATAAATGATTTTCACATGAAATTTATTCTTCTTCTTCATCAGGGTATTCGTTATAGTTTTGCTGAAATGGAGTGTGAATTTGCTGCTGAATTTGTGGATCCTGAACCCTTTTTTCCCTTTGCTTGATCATTTATTGAGGCTGTTGATTTTGACCCTTGAAATTGAGATTTCTAATTGAGGGTTCAACTTGTATATCCATGATGGTCATTTTTTCCATCATCATCGTATGTCCATGTAAACACATCACAATACTGTTTGAATTAGGAAATAAACACCTATCGTTTCTAAGGTGAAACATGTACTGAGGTTACATACTTCAGATCTTCTTGAGTTCCTAGATTTACTTGTTCAGATGATAACTTTAAACTTTGATTCTTTATGTTGATTGGTCCTTTAAATCGGTTCTGCAGGTCATATAAATTCTCCAGGGACACCACACCTTTAGGCATATTGTTTCCTTTCATTGCAATAGATGCCTCCTGCAGAGCCTTATCATGCTAATCCTCTTCTATGGAAGTGTCTTTGAATATGTAAGCATTAGCCATAAAGTGCAGTATATGTTGGTAGTCATTGAAAATGTGTAAATTAGTGACATTGTTAGGCACATATGGTTTATATATAATTTGAATAGAAAAACCATTTTTCAATGGTGGTATCATAGTGGATACTTTTGATAATGCATTTGGTGTAGAATTTCTAAGCCTAGGAACATAAATGATATTAAAATCTTTAAAGTGCTTAATCAAACACCATATCCACTACTAGTAGTTTTTAAGATTTGGTGAAACACAGTGGATAGTATCCCGTACCTGATGAGTGACCACCTCTGAATCACCAATTAACTTGAGGATCTCTACCTTCATATCATTATATTTCTTCATCTAAGTATGAGTGCTTCATATTTGGCAGTATTTTTGGTACGCTTGAACTCCAGATGACACGAAAGGATATGCTTCTTGTTACATGGGTATACAAGTACACAACCAACTTCAAATCCATCCAGCGTCTTTGAAACATCAAAATATAAAGTCCAAATATTACTATCTACTAAGCTACATTTTATACTATTATTATTATTACTATGTACATCTATATTACAGGATTCATTTTCACCAACTAGAGAACAAGGAAGGAGCTCCAACTATGTATCTGGTGGAACGGGTGATGGTTGTGCTTGATAACACTTCTAATTGGTTTCAAGGAAAAAATTTCCAAAAATTATATCAACAAAAATAACAGGATCATTGTGGTCCTGTTGAAGCCCTGAAAATCGGGTCTACAACAATGGGGATACCCACCCGGTCTGGACCTTGGTTAGCAGCTCCTTTTCTGTCTGGTATAGTGGGTCCGACTAGGGATATGGGACCAGTTTCCCAATATGTATGTGTGTGTGTTGAGAATTAATATTTCCTTTCTAAAAGTTCTTAAGTGAAATGCTTTTATTCTAACTCTAATCTAATAACATGCAATTGTATTCTAATAAACAGAAAATATCTAATTCTACACTAAACCGGGATGTAATCTTTCTGTTATGCGATCTAAAATGATTTCAAATAAAAATTGGTAATAAAGATCATTCAACTGTTATAAGAAAAGAATTCAATAGAGATAAACCACTTCGTATAAAAAGTTAGACGAAACAATTGTGAAAAACATATCGCATAATAAGCTACTCATATATTAAGCATAAATAAATAGCTATCACCGTACAGAAGTGCCAAATGATAACTCAAACATTCACGCATCAATATATAAACAACTGAACATGAATATCACTTTAACACAAAGGCAGAAATAGTTAAGAGATAAAAGTACCATTTATAACTAGTTCTACTCATGAGCTTCAAGCAATAATGACTTATCTCTTCTTAATCCAACATCCACTAAGAGTACAAAAGTGCAACATAAATAGTATATATTAAACGCAGATATCAATAAATCCTGTTCCATTCATTCATCAAAACCTCCTCGGAGGGTACAAAAGTGCATGTTCTGAGGACAAGTTTTTGACAAATTTCAGGACCCTTCTCTAAATGCATGAGAAGGGTTTAAATACTACTAACTAAATCTAAAAATATTTTATTACAAAAATGTAGGATACGATTTAAATGACCATCCTCATTTCAGGAAAAAATAAATCAAAATTAATACTGACACTGAATCTAAAATTAAAACTAACAACGAACTATTTGTGTATCTGTTCCTTGAAATCACAAGCGTTCAACATTTGTTTGAGAAGAGTCAGTTGGACGAATTCCGAATTTAACTGTCCTGTGAAAATGGAATCGGCAAGAGCTGGCGCCATCTTCGCCGCAGAATTGGTGATACATTTGAGAGTCATGCATTGACTGTGTGGTTTTACCAAATACGCCCAGTAAGAATCCCAATTCAACTTAGTTAATCTTTTAATTGATTCTGCCTTTTCTTGAGCCTTCTGTCTCCAGCCTGTCTGTAGTTGCTGTACTTTCGGTAGATACCCTGGAGTGGTTTCTGAGATCAGATTTTCCTTGTGCAAATTTTCATTTATGTATTCAATAACACTGTTTGCTGCTGTGGCTGCTTCTTTTGCTGCTTGCTCTGCTTTCCTGATTTGTGCATCCCACTTGTTAAAGAGCATTTCTTTGTGATTTTCATTGATTATTGGTGTGCCTGCTCTTTTCCCCTCCTCTGTTTCTTGCCAAGAAAAATATTCGGTAACTCTTTTATCAATTAAATCGTAATCATGTCGTAATTCTACGACTTGATTAGTGATTTTATCGCTTATTTCACAATAAGAGTTGCACTGTGATATTCTTTGGCACAATGTTTCCTGTTGTTGCAGTAGTTGATCATTTAAGGAAATGGATTCTGTGATGAATTCTGTAAGCTTAGGATCATCCTTGTGCATCTATTGCATAACCTGTAACTGTTTTTCTCTTTCAACCAAACTGTTCTGGTATCCTATCTGCATTTGTTGGAAGTCCTGCTGTAATCTTTCAAGTTGTTTCTGTGCTTCATTGTTGGCGTTGGCTTGTTGCAGCTGTTGTTGCAAAACCTGTATTTGATCTTCTTTCTCTTTCAGTAGTTGCTTTACCTCAGATGCTTTATCAATGGTTGCAAAGGCATATGCTCCTATGATCTGAGATAATTTGGTGAGATTTTCAGTGGGATCAGTGGTAGGATCTTGCCATAGGATGTATAATTGCTCTGCATTATGAGAGAGCATATTTTCCAATTTCCTTTTCTTTCTTTGTCTTCTCACTACTGCCTTGTGTTGTGGACTATAAAATACATCAAGAGGAGGAATTTCCTCTATTTTGAGCATAAGTTCAAAGGATGGGGTAATGGGAATATGTTCCATTTCTGAGACATTGCTAATTGTTCCTGTGACTATATCTTTTGTTGCCTATACATTACTCACAGGTGTCTTTGTGCTCTGTCCTTCAATATTGATTAAATCATTAAATGTCTCCCATTATTTATCTAGCTCGGTTCTGACTGATGGTGGCTGGACGATGAGAGGGGGAGGATCTAGCTGTGAAGAGGTCAAAACCTGTTGCTGTGGGAGCTCCTTTGATTGGACAGTATCCCTTATTGACCCTTCACTTTTATCATGGTCACTTTCAGACCTCTTATAGTGTTCTGACGTTTCTCTTTCGGACTTATATTTATATCTGTCTGTGCCTGAACTTCCACTGAGACTAATATTGGGATTTGGTTCCCTTATGGGTTCCAAGTGTAATTTATCCAAAGGGATATTAGCTAACCTTCTTTCCCTGTATATCTTGAACTCTTGAAATTCTGCTGGAGGAAATCACATTTGGGCCGAATGTAGAACCTCTTTAAGTGTACCTTTCTCTTGGAACATGTCATCAAAAAGATCATCTTCTTTAGAAAACACCTTTATTTTGACTGCAGTAGTGAAATTTTTAGCAATATCATAAGGGTCGAACGATCTTCCTAGAAATTTGAACAATCGTAGACATGTTATGTTGTTTACTTCTTTGAATGCATGGCCTACATCAAATAGTGAAAATGCCCCACATGCCACAGGAAATTGTGGCCAAATAGCCTTCTTTTTGTCCTTCAAATCTTTAGTCAAACCTCCTTCTCCACAGGTTTGATAAGAAATTTCTCGTGCCATGAGTTTATCAGGAACATATAAAGGTAAGACATGAGGGGAAGTGAGACTTCCGAATACCCTGACATATGTAAACAGTTCTTCTTCGAACCATCTTGCGACAGGGAATATATCTACCTCTGCTTCGGGAGAAAATCTTGGAGCGTCTTTATCATATAACATTTTGTATAGGGGCAACATGATTCCATGACAAATATTTTAAAAATACGGAGTGAACTTGGAATCCCACAATTCTTTGTGATAAATATGAATGGGTAAGGGGTTTTGAGTCGCCCATTTCCAACCCATTAAAGGAAACTTGGAAATATAACAGATTGCATCCATCACATATGCAGATAAGTAGAAAGGGGGATAAATTCTCTAAGAAATAGTTCTTTTAGACCGGTAATTTAAAATGGTTGTGGCTAAGTTATCAGATAATATCTTAGCCCAATCCACAACAGTATCATTAATGGCGACATTCAATAATGGTAGCCATTCAGATGAAAATTTATTAATGTCTGGCTTCCCAAAAAGTCTACAGAGCATAGTAGCAGCAAAGCAATACGGGGAGGTGAGAGAACCAGTACTATACATACCATGTTTATCCTTTTTTAGTGGTTCGTCCCTCCTTGACCAGTCCTTGGTGCATTCTGCCAGGTTTTCATTTTCTTTAGCAAACTTCTACATGAACTGTTTGTTATAAGTCGCCTGTGGGTCTGGTAAATGATACATGAGTCTCAAATCTTGTGGAGTGAACGAGCCAATGAGTCCTTGAACCTGAGTCTTAAATTGTCTGTTTGTGATGTCAGCGCTTTCCAGTACCCATTTAACCATGTCCGTGTATGGAAGAATTTTGGGCCTCGCCGCTATCCGGTGCAAGAACGCGCAAGCTAGCTCTGTAATAGACGCCTCAGAAGACCCATGTGAGCTTGCAGTAGCTGTAACCTCCATCAATTTGGGATTCTCTTCCTCAAGTAGACTGTACATGCCTTCCCAAGTAGTAATACCAGCATCTTTATTACAACGGTGTTTTTATACAAGGGCGTCATTTCTTTGTCTTCAGAACTCAGAGCTTTGCCTTTCTTTCCCATAATATCCTGAATACTTCTTTGCATGGTTTTTTGTTCTTCGTTCCTGCAGTTTACAAATGAGGTGAGAAATAATGATAAGAAAAAGGTGACGGGGAAGCTTTAAATGTCGAAGACATATAAAATATACCACCATACGTGAAATGGCTCTTCGATCAGAACAAAACCATATTTCATTAATGATTGGCAACTAACTCATTGATTAACATTAAAGCGCATAATCAGGTCTCGGTTTATGGAAAAAGATTTTTCGTACAACAAGCCCTAAAGATCTGCGATTTGCTTCACGATATCGTAGATCGTAGTATCGCAAATCACAATCTCGTGGAATTGCAAAACCGCAATACCGCAATATCGCTGGAGCGTAACATACGAAAATCATTTGTTAATGTGTTTTTCTACAAAATGCGATTTGCGATATGTGCCATCGAATATCGGCGGTTTGAGGTTTTTCAGCGTAAGTGATATTTGAGGCATGCGATGCGATGAATGTTTTTAGTGCATAGTTTTGCATTGCGATCTCACAATCTTAGAATTCCGCTTGTAAGGAGGTATCCATTACCTTTTTTGCGATGCGATATTTCTTTAAGGAATGATTTTATCCTACCTTGTCATAAAACTTAAGCCTTTTTAGATTTTTCAAGGGGTATTCTCCTAAG
Organism: Pinus albicaulis; assembly: GCA_034641835.2. Classification (NCBI taxonomy): domain Eukaryota; kingdom Viridiplantae; phylum Streptophyta; class Pinopsida; order Pinales; family Pinaceae; genus Pinus; species Pinus albicaulis. Next base: position 1,906,860,693 of record CM076575.1, on the reverse strand, counting down.
TTTATGATAGTAAGTTTTATTGAAAAAGGAAATACAAGCACTAATCATTTTTTTTTTAAATTTTTTTTGACTAAGGGCCCCCACTTATTTAGTAGTAGTGAAAATACTAAATAAGAAGGGGGGTTGTTGCTGGCCACAACAATTGGCAATTCACTTGCAAGAACTAGTTATCTCTGCTTTTCTTTTGAATTTTCTAAACTTCCAAAACAGAAAAATTTTCAGAAAATCAAACTTTATTATAGAAAGACAAAGTACATCATGCTTTTATCTATCAATGATATTTCGTTTCTTCTATATTCAACTTTGATTGTTTACTTCCTCAAGTTATTCCTTGTATCTACATCAGTCATCACTTGGTTTATAAAGATAAAAACAAAGGCATCTCTATAAATCAGTTTTAAATATGCTCATTTGTCGTAGGTAGAGCCTCTACTGCCAGCAGGCATTTATAGCCTCGACAGAGTTACCTGTTACCCAGCAATGATCCTGTATCCTACTTAGAGAAATATACAATTTTCAAAGATAAACCCATGTCCACACTTATTGCTTTCATTTTATTTTTATCCTTAAAGAACAATGTCTTGGTTTGGTAGCCAATTTATGACAGTGCCATTCACTTGATTTATAACTTTGCTGAACAAGTTGGCTCGTGATGAGACCCCTTGTCTTTTGATTGCAACAATCTTGATTCATTTCCCTGTTGTGGTATGCAGTATTGGCAAAGTCGACAAGCTATAATATCTATGATCATGATAAGTCGGCTCGTGATGAGACCTCTTACTCTTTAAGTTAAAGTGTATCATTGGATTATTCCCTGAACATTGTAATTTCCTAGGTGGGGAGGAAGTCATTGTTTCATTAAGATAGCTTTGGACGACAATGGTAGAGTTTTTTGGAAAGATATTTTCTATAGAGAATATTCGTTTTGTTATTGATACCTTTTATTGGACTGATATAAAACAATTTCCTACTGAAGGTCGCTTTTTATCAAAATTTACAAGGTTGAAACTAGTATCATTTCTAGGCTTAGAGCCTTTAACTGTATCTTTCAATAATAATGATCAATTTTCCAGAAGAATTCTATTTATACAAGTGAAAAAACAAAATATAAAAGAGAATTTGTATCTTTTTTGTGAATTCCAAATGTAACCATTTACAACTGGTTTTATTATGAAAATAAAGAAAACTAATCTACAAAATAGAAGAATGATCTCCTATGGAAAATGTTTTTTGAGGATCTATCTGTTAACAGGTAAAGACTCTCTTTTTCCTGTTAAATCCTGTAACATAAAATTAGATGGACCTATGACTTCTATGATTTGGAAAGGGCCAAGCCACATTCATTGAAATTTCGTATGTTTCCCTTTTTCCTCATGAGCCTTGTCCCATTTTAAAACTAGATCTCCCATCTGAAAATACTTTCTGGATATCATGTTTGAATCAAAAGAAGCTTTTACTAATGCTTGGTGATGAGCATGATTTATTTTGGCCTGTTCTCGTTGCTCTTCTAGCTTAATTATTTCCAGCTGCCTTAGTTGTAAGGAAGAAGTTGGTGCTTCATCAATATATTGAACTAGGACCAAAGAGGGAATTGCTAAATGAGTTGGAAGAACCACTTCTTTCCCATAAACTAAATTAAAGGGAGAAGTACCAATGGAGGCTTTTTGCGTTATTCGATCTGCCCATAAAGCATATATTAAAGACTTGTGCCAAATTTTGTGATTTTGATCAATGGTTCGCTTAATGATTCTGATTAAGTTTTTATTTGTAGATTCAGCTAACCCATTTCCCTGTAGGTAATAATTGGCAGAGTATTTAAGTTTGAAAATCCTTTTGAGTTCAAATTCAGTCATAGCATTACCAGAAAAATACGATGCATTATCAAACATTAAAGCAGAAGGTAAACCAAACCTGGTGATTATGAACTGATCTATGAACTCGATGATATGCTCGACATTAGCTGTATTGAGAGGAGCTGCTTCTACCCATTTATTAAAATAATCAGTTGCTGTAAGGATATACCTATGTTTTTTAGAAGAGTGAGGAACGATCTCACCTATTATATCCAATCCCCATTGATCAAAAGGCTGCTCAATGTTGACTGGTTGCAGCGGCAATGATGGTTTTTTTTGTCTCCCAGCAGCGGTTTGACAAACTTGACATTTCCTTACGTAGCTATGTGAATCTTTGAATAGTGTGGGCCAGTAATAGCCTGCACGGAGGATTTTATGTGCAGTAGTGTCTCCAACATAATGTCCGCCTGCTGGCCCATCGTGGAGTTCTTGCAGGACTTTTTTAGCTTCAGATTTCTCAAGACATCTAAGGAGAAAAGAATCATAATTCATTCTAAAAAGAACATCATTCATGAGCTGATATTGTTTAGCCTTCAACCTTAGAGCTCTTTTCTTGGTGTAATCGAGATTTGAAGGAGCATATCCATTCTTTAGATAAAATATGATATCAGCGTATAATGATTCAACATCGTTTAGGCTTACCTCGTACATTTGTATCTCTGCAGATGGTATTTCGGAAATAAGCGATGCTCCAGCTAGAATTTTGCAAAAGCCTTGACCTTTTACAATACTTGTGTTGTACAAGTCAGCCCCTCCATTCAAATTTTGGCCAAAGTCTCCTCTTTCCCCTTTATCGTTGCCCTTTCCCGAGCCGGAAATACATTGAAAAAGGCTAAAAATCCGCTCTTTAAAGTCATATAAGGCCTAGTTCCTTTCTCCCCTAGCTCCGCGCCTCCCTTCATCCATACATCCAAGCGCTGCCCCTTAGAGCATTTACCGCAAATCGCATGATCGCGCTATCGCACCTTTCCCCCATCGCATATCCGCCCCATCGTAAAAGCGAAATTTCCCGTTCATGCCATTCTCCGTCATCGCACTTTTTGTTTTTGCGATCTGCGCTCGACCAGTCACGCCCATCGCAGAGCGCAGAGCGCAGTTTCGTGTTACTCCATCGTTTCCCCCCCATCACACTTTCTCCACTTGCAAGTTTGCGATGTGCGCTCTGGGTCCCACTTCCAAAGCCTTTGCTCCATTGTTTTGTCATGTTTTCCTTCTTAACTTCCACAAAAGTTAATCTTTGAGTCTTCGTGCCGTTAGCATTTTTCTGCCATTTTCTGTCATATGTCCACGCGTCATTCACTTTTCCCTCCACTATTCACATATTTCGTTTATGTGTTGCGTTTCAGTGTTTTTGTTTGATGTCTTTGCCTCGTGCACTTATCATCGTCCCGCTGTATTATTCCATTTTCACTTCCCATTCCTCTGTTGTTCCTCTGTGTTTTTCGCCACCCCGCGTCATCTCATCATTCTCTCAAATCTGTGCCACCGCTTCCATTAACCTCACTATGTCCACTATCTCTGTGATTAGTTTTATTCAACAGGATTTTGTTTTTGCAGGACCTTGTTGTGGGAACGAAATTGGCGGAAAGGATCCGGGAGTCACTATTATGTGACCCCCATCAAAGAAAGATATTTCAATCTATAGAACCCTCCAGAGAAAATAAAAAAAGGCAAATTTGGGCAGATGAAAACATTAATGCAGCAGCAGATTATTAATGAAGGAGCAATGAATTCAGTGTCCGGCATGAGAGGTTTCAAATTTAAATTCAAAATTAGAAGGCCGGAAGTACCATGTACAGAAACAGGCGCCTCAAGGTTTAATTGCCGCAGATCCTCCTCCTCCAGCAAAGAGCAGAATACTTACATATTTTATTATTTATGTCTGGTTTATAAGAAGATTTTCATTTTCAGCACTCATTTCCGGAAATAAGTTGTAAAGTACAGTCATTTATGTTCAGTCATTCATAGTGTGGGCGCGAATATTTTCCGCCACCTAATTCAAAATAAGTCATTAAATGCTTTCCATCTACCTCCTCCTCTAGAATTCTCTATCTCTCCTATAAAAGCTAGAAAGAAAGACATTGTAAGGGTTCCAGATTTCTATCAGCAAACTGTGCAGTGAAAAGGCTTTTGTATACATTGTGTAATATTTCAGTATGAAGGTTCAGAGCCTGTAGGGTCTCAGTGAGGAGGAGTTATAACTGTAATGAGGATTCTGGTCTTTGGTATCTCACAGTATGTAATTTTCTCTTATGTGTTAATACAATATCTCATTTCATGTTATTTATCTTCTTGTATCATGTTCTAGAATGCGAGTGGCTCACTAGTTTGCAGTAAGGATTCATCCTTGTTGATGCCCTTTCTGGGATTAGTCAAGCGCTTTAAATAGGCCTAGTCATGATATACTGTTCCATGTTCACCCTATCCATATTTTTTGCTATATCAGTTGTCTTAGGAGGGTGCTTTTAAAATGCCAGGATTGTGTATGGATTCTTGAATTGGCAAGCCCATGCATGGTTCTGTTGTATATCTGGGTATCAGTCTAATATCAACTGGTATTCTCTTATTATTCCTTTTACTGCATCCGCTCTCTGATATTTGATTTCTGTGATATATTATTTGAACCGGCCCTCTTTACAATAAGCTGTCTCTTAACTTTCTGATGCCTTTGTATTGGAGTTTTACATGATGTCCCTACACTATTCTTATCTTTGTATCAGCTTCTGAGAGAGTTTGGTCCCATTCAAAACTAATTTCCTTGTTCAAACAAGAGATAGTAAGTGAGTTCTTGGACTGACAACCCAAACTATAAAGGGCTCCTTTCTATAATAAGATGTCCTAGGCACTGGTCTATGGCAACTCTAGACCTACCCCTAGGGGGGTGACAACAACCACAAAAACTTCTGTCAGTTTGATTTCATGTCATTTTTGGCAAGAACTCAATTGTCTCTTCACCCACATCTTTCTGTACTAAGAGATTTCTTACCACTGGAAATGGTACTATGATTTTTGTGTGGGTTTTAAGTAGAAAGGGTCTGAAATATTTAATTGCTTTGAAAACAACATAAGCTTGTTTCTCTACATCTGAATAATTCAACTCAACCCCCTGTAAATTTGAACGAAGAAAGAAATTGGGGCTTTTGCCTTGTCTTGATTTGCTTGAGTGAGTATCACAAGATATGATCTATCAGAGGCAAATGTATATAAAATAAAAGGATCAGAAAAATTTGGGGTTGCTAAAGATGGAGTGTTAGCAATTGCTTGTTTGATCAGATTGAATGCCTCATATTCGTTTTGGCCCCATTTGAAGTTTGAGTTCTTTTTAATCATTGCTTGTAAAGGAGATACAATTCTTGAAAAATCTGGCACAAATCTCTTTACAAAATTAATCTGGCCAAGGAAAGATTACATAGCTTTCTTGTTGTGAGGTAGGGGTATTTTGGAAATCTCCTTGAATCTGTGAGGATCAATATGAATTCTATATTTTGACACTATGAATCCAAGAATTGTTCCTTCACTAAATGCAAAAAATGATTTTTTCGGGTTAAGTGAAATTACATACCTTTGACAATGTTGGAAGATCTGTTTTAAATCTCTAAGATGATTTCTTCGTTTCTTGGAATATACAGTTATATCATCCAAGTAAATTACCACTGATTTGTTAACTAATCCCTTGAATGTGATGTCTGTTTTCCAGTCTGCGGTTCATTGCAAGGACTAAAGGGTACCGACATGTATGCTCCATTTTGGTTCTTCGAATGGTTTTCAATTTGGGATTACCGTACACCAACACTTGGTTGCAACTGCAGAAACTATCTGAAGAACATATTAATATCAGATTTCATGTGATCGTCATGGTAATATTTGCTCCATAGGAGGCAAAGGAAAATTATCTTTTTGGCAGGCTTTGTTAAGATTTCTAAAGTCAATGCAAATTCTAATGTCTTCGTTCTTCTTTCTAATGAGAACCATATTGGAAACCCATTTAGAATTTCGAACGGGAAAAATAATCTTGGCTTTCAATAACTTATTGAGTTCAGTTTTGATCTGATTTTCTTGATTGGGATAGATCTTTCTCAGCTTTTGTTGGACAGGTTTTTCATCGTTTATCATTGGGATAGTATGTTGGATGATATAAGTGTCATAAGTTTTAACTTCATTGTAGTTCCAAGAAAAGACACTTTTTTATTGTTTCAAAAGACGAACATACGCTAATTTTTCTCCAGGAGCTAGGCCAAGACCTAGGTTGATATTTTGTGGTTTAGTATCAGTTCCTAGATTTAATAATTCATAGTTCGAAGTTGAACTTTGCAGCTTTGAATTGGTAGATCTTTTGAATCGATTTTTCAAATCATAAAGGTCTTCTAACTTGAATACTAATTTTGGCATAGCATTATTAGTGCTATCTTGTTGTAATTGTCTGTCATGTTGGTCCTCATCAATTATTTGATTGGTGTAAGATCCTTCAGATGTGAGAAAACTTACAATATCAGGATCATCGTTGAAAATCCTCCAATTGGTAATGTTATCAAGAATCGAGGGTCTAAAGATTAATTCGATTGAAAATCGATCAGGACTATAGTCTCCTGATGGAATGAGCTTGGAAGATACGTTAGCTAGAAGGTCTGCACTAGCATTCTGGAGTCTGGGAATTGATGAAATATTAAATGCTATAAAGTATTCAGTCAGATCTTGAACTAAAGATTGATAATGCTTTAAATGACCTGATAAAAAATGTATAGTATTGCGTACCTGTTTGATTACAATTTCAGAATATCCGAAAACTTGTAGATATTTGATATCTAATCCGATTGCTTTGTATAATCCTTGGACTAAAGCCTCGTATTCTGCGGTATTATTGGTGCAATCGAACTCGAGTCTGAAAGTTAGCATAATTTTGTTTCCCTCTAGACTAACCAACACGCATCCTGCTCCTACTCCTTCATTAGACTTAGAACCGTCAAAAAATAACTTCCAAAATAAAGATTTATTTACAGGAGTATCTATAAAATTAATGCATTTAGAACTATCTGTTGGAGAAAAAATTTCTATTTGAGATAAAACAGAATGTTCTAAGTAAGGTGAAGTATGAGCATTAAAATTTCCTAAGAAAGAACTTTCAATCGATAGTTTCAATGATATTATCGCTGGTGATGCTTACCACCATTTTTCTCCTTCCTTGGGCTCGTTACTATGTATTGATGTTTTTCTCGCTCAACCTTTATCCTGAATGGTTTACTGGTCAGGTGAGCCACATGGTGACCAATGTATTGCAAAGTATCCGTGAAGTTTTTGCCCTGGACTTCAATCGCTAAGAATTAAGCCATAAAATTTTAACACCGTAACCAAAATGGCCATAATTGACATACCTTTTGGATTAGATGAGCATTTTGTTAACCCGATTTAATTCGCCGATCAATTCAACTTTTTGCAATTTATCTAGTCGAACTATGCGCACAACATATTTTTTTGCGGTTGAATGTTCAACTTTTCACATATTTATTTTGGTAAAATATTAGATGAAGTTCTTAATCTGGCAATTATGAAATTTCTATTGAAAACTTCATAAGTAAGAAGAAATGGGGGAGTATGAGATCTCGACCTTCCTCCAATTAAAGCGATATTTCCTAGATCAAATTTATTAATCACATTAGTTGGAGGTCTTCCCATTTCATGGGAAGCTTGAGAGATTACAGGAGCGGGCAAAGGTTTTTCTGGCACAACATGTAATTATTTCAAAAGTACCTTTTTCTGGTGTTTTAACTTGCTCAATTCATAAAAAGTGATTTTATCCCTAGTCTTCTTCATGTCTTCTATGATATTATACTCCATTTCATCCGAAACGATCAGCGTTTTTTATGGAGTTGATGAATTTGTTTGGACTGGGCTAGTTTGAATCACTTTAGATGTTGTTTTCTTGGTTGCAACTTTATCCTTAGTCATCGAGCTTGCGCTCTTTGGCTTAGGAGTTGGTTGAGGAGGATCAAGTTGATTTCTACTTCGAGTGCTAACCGGGGATGCCTCTTGATCTTCTTCATATAGGAGGATGAAATCGCACATACCTTGTACCTCTACAACTTCTTCTTCATCAGTATTTTCTTTAGTAGCAATCTCCTCTTCTTCTTCTTCTGATTCAGCACTTGTGATAGCATTTGGCAGCTTTGAATCAGTCGAAGGGTTTCTTCTATAAGGCTTGTATGAATTTTTAGAAGATTTTTCTGCCACTTGTTTCTTAATGTCAACCATTTCGTTGGACATGGTTTTCAGAACTTTCTTAAATCCTTCTAAATCGAATTGATCTTTCGATTGTTTTTTCTTGGGGTCTTCCTTAAAAGTAACCTTCTTGGATTTTCGTTCCTCTAGCGTGTCTTTCTTTTCTAAGGCTATGATACGTTTCTCTACCGCTATTGCTTCCTTCATATTGTCAGCTAAATTTGTTTTGTTAGCCCTATCAATGAAGATTGCTATGTTTGATGGTAAAGCAGAGATGTACCATTCACTTTGCACTTCTTCGCTAGGCTTGGAAGTAGTAGGAATTTTATTTAATAGCTTATTGAAACGTGAATTAAAGTCCTTGATAGGTTCTTTTGACTCGGCCCTAAGGTTAGACAAGTCATTAATCAGTGTCGCTGTAGACCTGTCATCACCGAACTTAGTCAAAAATTGATCTTGGAAGATATCCCAACTAGTGATAGATCCAGATGGTAATGAGAAATACCATGATCCAGCTGCTCCTTGTAGAGTATAGGGAAAAATTTGGATGACAGCGTCTTCATTAGTAACTCCATTGAGATTTATGGACAACATAAAGTTATTTATATGCTCTTCCGCTAGCATGTCTGCTTTAGGATTAAACTTAAGCAGCCATTTTTCAGGATGGGCCAGTAATTGACTCAAGGGCGCAGGCATTAAGACTACCCCTAGGTTATTCCATGGAAATTGGGCCATTGCTGAACTACCAACAGAGGAAAGCACAGAAGATGATCGTTGTGGTTGGGAAGATGAGGATATTATGATTCCAGATGCTTGAGAAGGAGATGTGGAAGTTCCAGTGGATTGACGGAAAATAGTCTGAAGTGGAGGGGTGGATGGTTGAATTCGCGGTGAAGAGGTTGAAATGGATGATGATGATGAAAGAGTCTCGCTATCAGACCCTTTAGGTGATTTCCTTGCTCTCTTCCTTGTAGGTAGAGGTAACTCTCGGTTGTCTGAATGCAAAAATTTTCACTTTGTAATCTGGTAAGAGGTTGAGCAGGGTTATATTGCAAAGTCACACTGCCTTTAGATTTATCAGATCTTTGAGGTGATATTAAAAATCGCTGAAGTTTATGGATCAAATATTCAACTTCAGGAGGTTCAATAGCAGATTCTTCTAAAAATTCAGGGTTTGTGGCAGTGGCTGTTGTTCTTTCGACTTTTGGCTCTAGATTTAAAGATTCTAAGTGCAATGGGGAAGTCGGGGCAGATGGTGAGGGCGATTTACTCTCATAATGGTATTTATATTTTGACTTACTTGCCATTCATATTTCAAGGCCCTCCATCTAGCGCCAAATATGTTGAAGCCCCAAAATCTGGCTCAAATAACAGACACCACCTGGGTCTGGACCTCGTTAGTGCCTTCCTTCTGTCTGGGTATAGTGGTCCGATTAAAGATATGTATCATTTTCCCAATATGTGTGTATATGTGTTGAGAATTGATATTTCCTTTCTAATAAAGTTCCTAAGTGAAATGATTTTATTCTAATTCTAATCTAATAACATGCAAATTGTATTCTAATTAAACAGAAATATCTAATTCTAAACTAACCCGGGATGTAATCTTTTCTTTATGCAATCTAAAATGATTTCAAATAGCAATTGGTAATAAAGATCATTCAACTGTTATAAGAAAAGAATTTAATAAAGATAAACCACTTCATATAAAAAGTTAGACGAAACAGTTGTGAAAAATATATCGCATAATAAGCTATTCATACATTAAGCATAAACAAGTGGCTATCACCGTACAAAAGTGCCAAATGATAACTCAAACATTCAAGCGTTAATACATAAACAACTGAACATAAATATCACTTTAACACAGAGGCAAAAATAGTTAAGAGATAAAAGTACCATTTATAATTAGTTCTACTCATGAGCTTCAAGCAATAATGGCTTATCTCTTATTAATCCAACATCCACTAAGATTACAGAAGTGCAACATCAGTAGCAGATATTAAATGCAGATATCAATAAATCTGGTTCCATTCATTCATCAAAACCTCCTCTGAGGGTGCAGAAGTGCATGTTCTGAGGACAAGTTTTTGACAAATTTCAGGACCCTTCTCTAAATGCATGAGAAGGGTTTAAATACTACTAACTAAATCTAAAAATAATTTATTACAAAAATATAGGATACGGTTTAAATGACCGTCCTCATTTCAAGCAAAAATAAAGCAAAAATAATACTAACACTAAATCTAAAATTAAAACTAACAACTAACTATTTGTGTATCTGTTCCTTGAAATCACAAGCGTTCAACATTTGTTTGAGAAGAGTCGGCTGGCCGACTTCTGACTTTAACTATCCTGTGAACATGGAATCGGCAAGAGTTGGCGCCATCTTCTTGACAAAATTGATGACACATTTTATAGTCATGCACTGGCTGTGTGGTTTTACCAAATACACACAGTAAGAATCCCAATTCAACTTAGTTAATATTTTACTTGATTCTGCCTTTTCTTGAGCCTTCTGTCTCCAGCCTGTCTGCAGTTGCTGTACTTTCGGTAGATACCCTGGAGTGTATTCTGAGATCAGATTTTCCTTGTACAAATTTTCATTTATGCAGTCAATAACACTGTTTGCTACTGTGGCTGCTTCTTCTGCCGCTTGCTCTACTTTCCTGATTTGTGCATCCCACTTGTTAAAGAGCATTTCTTTGTGATTGTCGTTGATTATTGGTGTGCCTGCTCTTTTCCCCTCCTCTGTTTCTTGCCAAGCCAAATATTCGGTAACTCTTTTATCAATTAAATCGTAATCATGTCGTAATTCTACGACTTGATTAGTGATTTTATCGCTTATTTCACAATAAGAGTTCCACTGTGATATTATTTGGCAAAATGTTTCATGTTGCTGCAGTAGTTGATCATTTAAGGAAATGGATTCTGTGATGAATTATGTAAGCTTAGGATAATCCTTGTGCATCTCTTGCATAACCTGTAACTGTTTTTCTCTTTTAGCCAAACTGTTCTGGTATCCTATCTGCATTTGTTGGAAGTCCTGCTGTAATCTTTCAAGCTAATTTTGTGCTTCATTGTTGGCGTTGGCTTATTGCAGCTGTTGTTGCAAAACCTGTATTTGATCTTCTTTCTCTTTCAGTAGTTGCTTTACCTCAGATGCTTTATCAATGGTTGCAGAGGCATATGCTCCTGTGATATGAGATAATTTGGTGAGTTTTTCAGTGGGATCGGTGGTAGGATCTTGCCATAGGACGTATAATTGCTCTGCATTATGAGAGAGCATATTTTCCAATTTTCTTTTCTTTCTCTGTCTTCTCACTACTGCCTTGTGTTGTGGACTATAAAATACATCAAGAGGAGGAATTTCCTCTATTTTGAGCATAAGTTCAGAGGATGGGGTAATGGGAATATGTTCCATTTCTGAGACATTGCTAATTGTTCCTGTGAATATATCTTTTATTGCCTGTACATTACTCACAGGTGTCTTTGTGCTCTGTCCTTCAATATTGATTAAATCATTAAATGTCTCCCATTATTTATCTAGCTCGGTTTTGACTGATGGTGGTTGGACGATGAGAGGGGGAGGATATAGCTGTGAAGAGGTCAAAACCTGTTACTGTGGGAGCTCCTTTGATTGGGCAGTATCCCTTACTGACCCTTCACTTTTATTATGGTCACTTTTAGACCTCTTAGAGTGTTCTGACGTTTCTCTTCCAGACTTAGATTTAGATCTGTTTGTGCCTGAACTTCCATTGAGACTAATACTGGGAGTTGGTTCCCTTATGGGTTCGAAGCATAATTTATCCAAAGGGATATTAGCTAACCTTCTTTCCCTATATATCTTGAATTCTTGAAATTCAACTGGAGGAAATCGCATTTGGGCTGAATGTAGAACCTCTTTAAGTGTACCTTTCTCTTGGAACATGTCATCAAAAAGATCATCTTCTTTAGAAAACACCTTTATTTTGACTGCAGTAGTGAATTTTTTAGCAATATTATAAGGGTTGAACGGTCTTCCTGGAAATTTGAACAATCGTAGACATGTTATGTTGTTTACATCTTTGAATGCATGGCATACGTCAAATAGTGAAAAGGCCCCACAGGCCACAGGAAATTATGGCCAAATAGCCTTCTTTTTGTCCTTCAAATCTTTAGTCAAGCCTCCTTCTCCACAGGTTTGATAAGAAATTTCTCGTGCCATGATTTTATCAGGAACATATAAAGGTAAGACATGAGGGGAAGTGAGACTTCCGAATACCCTGACATATGTAAAAAATTCTTCTCCAAACCATCTTGTGACAGGGAATATATCTACCTTTGCTTTGGGAGAAAATCTTGGAGCGTCTTTATCATATAACATTTTGTATAGGGGCAACATGATTCCATGAAAAATCTTGTAAAAATACGAAGTGAACTTGGAATCCCACAATTCTTTGTGATAAATATGAATGGGTAAGGGGTTTTGAGTCGTCCATATCCAACCCATTAAAGGAAACTTGGAAATATAACAGATTGCATCCATCACATATGCAGATAAGTAGAAAGGGGGATAAATTCTCTGAGAAATAGTTCTTTTAGACCGGTAATTTAAAATGGCTGTGGCTAAGTTATCATATAATATCTTAGCCCAATCCACAACAGTAGCATTAATGGCGGCATTCAATAATGGTAGCCATTCAGATGAAAATTTATTAATGTCTGGCTTCCCAAAAAGTCTACAGAGCATAGTAGCAGCAAAGAAATATGGGGAGGTGAGAGAACCAGTACTATACATACCATGTTTATCCTTTTTTAGTGGTTCATCCCTCCTTGACCAGTCCTTGGTGCATTCTGCCAGGTTTTCATTTTCTTTAGCAAACTTCTCCATGAACTGTTTGTTATAAGTCACATGTGGCTCTGGTAAATGATACATGAGTCTCAAATCTTGTGGAGTGAACGAGCCAATGAGTCATTGACCCTGAGTCTTAAATTGTCTGTTTGTGATGTCAGCGATGTCTAGTACCCATTTAACTATGTCTATGTATGGAAGAATTTTGGGCCTCGCCACTATCCGGTGCAAGAATGAGCAAGCTAGCTCTGTAATAGACGCCTCAGAAGATCCATGTGAGCCTGCAGTAGCTGTAACCTCCATCACTTTGGGATTCTCTTCCTCAAGTAGACTGTACATGCCTTCCCAAGTAGTAATATCAGCATCTTTATTACAGGCGGTGTCTGTATACAAGGGCGTCATTTCTTTGTCTTCAGAACTTAGAGCTTTGCCTTTCTTTCCCATAATATCCTGAATATTGCTTTGCATGGTTTTTTGTTCTTCGTTCCTGCAGTTTAAAAATGAGGTGAGAAATAATGATAAGAAAAAGGTGACGAGAAAGCTTTAAATGCCAAAGACATACAAAATATACCACCTTACGTGAAATGGCTCTTTGATCAGAACAAAACCATATTTCATTAATGATTGGAAACTAACTCATTGATTAACATTAAAGCGCATAATCAGGTCTCGGTTTATGGAAAAATATTTTTTGTACAACGAGCCCTAAAGATCTGCGATTTGCTTCGCAATATCGCAGATCGCAGTATCGCAAATCACAATCTCGTGGAATTGCAAAACCGCAATACCGTAATATTGCAATATCACTAGAGCGTAACATATGACAATCATTTGTTAATGTGTTTTTCTGCGAAATGCGATTTTCGAGATGTGCCATTGAATATCGGCGGTTTGAGGTTTTTCAGCGTAAGTGATATTTGAGGCATGCGATGCGATGAATTTTTTTAGTGCGTAGTTTCACATTGCGATCTCGCAATCTTAGAATTCCGCTTGTAATGAGGTATCCATTACCTTTTTTGCGATGCAATATTTCTTTAAGGAATGATTTTATCCTACCTTATCATAAAACTCAATCCTTTTTAGATTTTTCAAGGGTTATTCTCCTAAGTTTATGATAGTAAGTTTTATTGAAAAAGGAAATACAAGCACTAATCAATTTTTTTTTTTAATTTTTTTGACTAAGGGCCCCCACTTATTTAGTAGTAGTGAAAATAATAAATAAGAAGGGGGGTTGTTGCTGGCCACAGCAGGTCCTCAAGTGGTGTCGCAGTGTGTTTCATATATGGCTCACTTTCTACTCAAATCTGATTATTCCTTCCCTTGTATGGAAACCATAAATGTGACAAGTTTGTAGAAAAATATTCTTGTAGTTTACTAGACCAGTCTTTGCTAAGAATTACACCATCCGCTCCAGGGATTTCCACAATTAAAATATTTATACATTGGTGAACTCAGTGATAAAAATCCCCAAGGGTTAGCTCAATTGGTTGATTCCTCGCTTGAAGTACTCCCAGATTGAGAGGTCACAGAATCAAATCTCCTAGACACTCACGAGGTTAGGCCTCAGTGTTAGGCCGACAGTAGATCCCTTCGGGAGGATTTACTATGATTCTTTCAGACCGTGGATGTAGCTAGTACATGTGTGCGGGCACATAGGAACGTGAACCACTTGTAAAAAAAAAAAAAAAAACCTCAGTGATAAAATGATAATCGAATAAGAACATTCTTGAGTTCACCAATAGCTTGGATGAGAGATTTGTCCAGCTGAATAATTTGTGCATTCGTTTTTCCCCATTTAGAATTTATTTTCTTGGCAATAGATATGGCATTACATTCACAGATGTAATAGAGTCTACTAGACAATTATGGATGTTGTAATTAAAAATTTAAAAAGTTAATAAAAATGGAGGGCAGAGAGTATTAACATCTAATGTTACAACATTGAATACAAATTCTAGGGAACCAAAAGACTTACCAGACACCTTTTGAGATGAAGAAGCTTTATCACACGACGAAGGTTGTTGAAATTCCTAGATAAGTATTTCACGACGACCTACAATCTTTGCGAGCTCAAATATGGAAATCATGGCTCGAGCTTTCTTCAAATATTCAACTATGTTATACTCAATTGTCTCACCTTTAATAGGAAATGTTGAAGTGTATGGAGGAGTATATTTGTTTGAAACTTCCAAAATTATGGAATTACTCTTATTTCTAAAGGAAGTTCTCTTGGAATTAGTTTCATTTCTAAACTTACTTTGTGCATTTGAGCAGGATTCACTAGTGGTGAGATCCTTCTTAACAATTGTTCCTTCAGTTTATGTCTCGTCATCTCCAGTTCAGAAACGGGCCCTTCACTCATTAAACTATATTGATTATTTTGCTTCTGAGGAGCGACCTCAATCTATGGTGATGCTTCAACACTCTTCTTGTTAGCATTAATAATACAATCAAAAGTATTTACTGCATGTACAATACCATTAATTTCTTTATCCATTGCAGGTTATTTTGTTTCTTTTATTTGTTGTCTTCTCATATACTAACAAGGAATCTAGAATGTGTGTATCCAGGGCATTCATGTTGTGGTTCCACCGTGGGCATGTATTTTCTGAATGATATTCCTGGTGAAAAGAAAAATAGTTGTCCATACCCATACTCTTCATATTCAACACAACATTCGAATTCTGGGTAGACTTGGCAGGTTGATTATTGTTGTTACATTTATTATTCCTTTGAAATGGGAAATACTTGGGAGGCTTTCTTCTAGTAGAAGTCTTGCTTGACCTTCTCTTTAATTTTAAGATTTCATTGGTAAGTGATTTCATTGTCCTAACCAAACTTTCAATATCATATGTGTCCTTATCTTTAGCCTTACTTGAAGAAGGCCGAGACTTCCTATTAGTTTCCTTGGAGTATTTTGATTTATTGTCATCAGTAATAACTCCAATAACATGCAAGTCTTTCTCGACGACGATTGATTTTGAAAAATTTAGTGCCAAATTTTCCTTTGCAACTCTTTTAACGAATAAGGAAATGTTAGTGGGAAAGGAAACTATGTAATAATAAATAGTAATCGAATCATCTCGTTTGGTGCCTGGAGGAAACTTGTTCATTATACGATTGGACTTTTGATTAAAGTATTTCACTTTCTCCTTTTCCCCCATCTTACTATTTACCAGCTCTTTCAATAGCATGGCGAGATTCTTGTCATCAATGAATTTCTCCAGAAATAACTTCTTAAAATCCCTCCAACGATGGATTGAATTGACATGTAGACTTGGTACCATGCTATTTATCTACCTTCTAATGTAAAAGGAAAAATTTTGCAAGCAACATCATTTTACCTTACCTCTAACATCTGTAGATGCATGTAGAAATCGTCAATGTGATCTTATGCCTTTGTATTCTTATTTGGATCAAAATTTGATAATATATTTTCCGGATGTTTGGGAATCTTATGGAGATTATCTGGAAGAGAGATCTTCTCTTGGTCCATCCAATCCAAGTCCTAGTCGGACATGTCTTCATCTCTGGGTTCCTCCTCCTTCACTATTTAAACCATAAAAAATATCGCTAGAAATAACAAGGTCATCCTCATACCCTTCGTTAATCGGTTGATGTGGATCTTGCTGCACTGTGTCTTCTGAGGATTATGCTAACTCTTCAAGAGTGGAAAAACCAAATCTTCCACTGTTGAGAATAATATATCGGTACAAGTTGTTTTTTTCTTCTTCGGGTGATGCAAGAGGTTATGTAAAATAGGAAGTAAACCAATATCCTTTGCAAAATGATGGGTTATAGGTCGAAGTTACCATAGTTTTTTGTAGCTAACCTTGTATGTCAACTCCGTACTAGGCTGAGAAGAAACTCCTCCTTTGGGAATATGATTTGGAATGGTGATCAGAATGTTTCTACCTTTCCCAATAGATGAATGGTTAGGGTGTGTGGAGTTATCAGCCATAAAAAAACTAACTTCCCTCCTTCTACCAAAATTATTGATGGCGCTAGATACTACCAACATGCAAGGGATCTCCTTGATATGAGGTCCCAATTAGAGCTCACACTATTTGATGCAGGAGTCCCATCCAAAATATGACCTGGATGATGTTTACTTAAAGATATGCCTTGGATTTAGTTGTTCACACAAGAGAGAAGAAAAAAGGTGCTTTTGAATGAGAAAGTCAGTGTTCCTTGTGAATGTTAGATTATAGATCCATAAGGGTTCTCTTATTGCAAGGGGAAAAAAAGTAAGACTCTAATAGAGAAGTAATAGTACTACCCTAATGGATACACACATGAATGAGAAAGACTCATGTAACATCAAGCAAAATAGTTCACATATATGTGACGATCGTTATAAACATTATAACACATTTCCAATAAGTTAAGTACTGAAGTCACCGAAATAGTTCAATTACTTCAGTACATGTGAAAGAAAACATGAATCATAAACATCCAAAGAATAGTCTTAGAGACATCCACAATCAATGTGTGAAAATTTGTTGGCTTGGAAGGCTTCAATATTAAGAGAAAGTCCCGAGATACATAAATAAAATGAACATCACTAGCTCCAATAGTGGAGTGTTAGAGCCACTGCTTGCTCCCCAAATGTACTAACTTTGTCTCTCTAATGCCTTGTGGGAGAAGCCAAGGTTAAAATTCCTTTACATGAGGAGTGGGGATCCTTTTATAACTTGAGGCATGGCCTTTCACATCCCCATGACTCTTGACTATCCAACTCCTAATGACCATTAGACTTCTACAACCTTTGGACTTCCAAATGAATTTTGGAATTACATATGACTCTTGGTATTACATTTATTTTGGACTTCCATGACTGTTTTTTCCATACATGACTCTTGGACTTCTGCTTATTTGTATTTATAAATATTAAATTAGTACATCATAACTTCCAAATCATCATGTGATGAAGATGTGACATTTCACTATCATTGATGATTGGGCCTAATAATGACTGATCACATGGAATTTCTTTAGTGGTGACATGGCTTCCACTCACGTCTTTGTTCTTCATGCGGCTTCCAATCACTGATGTATTCACCCTCGAAAGGGCCTTTGGTATAATGGGTTCTGTAGAGTATTTTAATCATCAATATTTAAATGTGTCCTTTGTTGTTTGATGCTTCCTTTGTTTTCCTTCTTACCTAATCTTATTCATGCATGCTTGCCACGAAGTTCCTGAAATACCTGTAACTACTATCACTCATGACAAGCAACCATCAACCTGAAAATATCCCATTCTAATATGTTTCATGTATTTTTTATGTTGATTCCTTAACAATTTGTTTTGTGAAGAGAAAGGAGATATTATGGGTGCAAAGGCGCACTTCTAAAGGTTGAAGGGGAGAGGTTTCAGGGCTTCGACATGTGCTCAAGACAAAGAGACAGTCAAGGCAGGGTGCTTGGTGCAAGTATGAAGGATGAAGGGGAAGGCTTTCGGATTCCTAAGTGTGATGAGGGCTCAAGGGAAAGAAGGAGGGCACAGGGCGCACTCCTGAAGGATGAAGGATGAAGGCTTCAGGCCTTCAATTTGTAGTCAAGAGGCCTAGGAGGGAATATGGTGCAAATCTGAAAGTTTAAGGGGGAAGCTTCGTGCCTTCAGAGTGCGATCATGCGCTCAAAGGGTTAATAGGGCACATGTCGCATTGTGGAAGGATGAAGGGTGGAGCTTAAGGCCTTTGAGGTGCCCTCATGTGCTTAAGAAGGGTGCATTCCTTCTGTTCGAAGAAGTTCTCTAAAAGGAAGTGTTGGTTTCTCAAAGGGCACATTTTGGAACAAGGAAGGGGAAAGGGATTAAGGAGTGCGCTTTGCGCTTTTGGAGGGAACATGGCACACTTCCAAACTACCAAGGATTATCGATCAAGGCTTCAGAGTGCACTGATGCACTCTTTGACTTGATGGGTTGGCTTTGTAATTGAAATTTGTCAAAGTTTGGGATACAGGGAAATGGGAAAACATGATGAGTTCAAACATAAACCCATGTGAGACACATACCAATTCATCAAGAAAACTTGTTATGAAAACAACTCCAAAAATAGAAGAAAAGAGAGATCAACGCCTTAGAAATAAGACACTTCGAGGGGGAAACCTCCTTTACATTACATAAATGATAAATTCTTGGATGATACAAATGACAAAACCTCCTTCTATGTATAGGAGTACATGGGGTCACAATATAATCCTAGCCGACCTAACAATAATAGTGTGCATAATAATAACAATATTGGGGTTACAGGGGTACAACAATAACAATAAGGGGGTTACACTAACAAAAATAAGGGACTACAATATTAATATAGGGACCTAACATGCCCCTCTCCTTCTAAAAAGTGTCGTCCTCAACGCTTGAGTAGCTCTGGGTGCTTCTGTATAAAATTCTCATCCTCTCATGTAGAATATTCAGAGGGTAAGTTCTTCCACTTTATGAGATACTCTGAAATTGATCGATTTCGTAGCTGTCGTATTCTTGTTTCTGTGACTGCTTCAGGTTCCAATATGATTTTTCCTTCCTCATCAAGTTCTGGAAAAATTGTTTGAACTGGAAGTTTTTCACCTATAACCTTCTTTAAGCATGAAACGTGGAAAATTGGATGCACTCATGAAGAAGCAGGAAGCTCAAATTTGTATGCCATAGTACCAATATTTTTCAACACCTTGTAAGGACCATAGTGCTTTGGTGATAATTTATTATCCTTCTTAGCTTGCTTGAGGGACATTTGTTTGTATGGTTGTAGCTGTAAAAATACCTAGTCTCCTACATCAAAACTTCTTTCACTATGATGTTGATCTGCCCGTTGTTTCATTCGATTTTGAGCCAAATTTAGGTTATCATTTAAGAGTTGGAGAACTTCTTGTTGATGCTCGACGTGATATTCCATTGCTTTAACCTTAGAATTTTATCTTAAATATGATTTGATGGATGGTGGATGATATCCATAAAGTGCCATAAATGGGGTCATTTTTGCTACAGTATGGAAGGAAGTTTTATACCACCATTCACCGAGAGGTAACCTCTTGACCCATTGTGTTTTTTTATCAGATACAAAACAACTAAGATATCCTTCCAAACATTTATTCACTATCTCAATTTTACCATCGGATAAAGGATGATAAGATGAGCTATGAGCTAGTTGAGTACCCAAACAAGAAAATATTTCGTCCAAAAATTTCCAGTAAAAATGGGATCTCTGTCGCCTACAATAATATTTTGGTTTCCATGTATATTTTGATTTTTTTCCATAAATGTAGTAGCAACTCTATTTTCTTCAAATGGATGAGATAATGCACAAAAGTGTGCATACTTGGTAAGTCTATCAACTACCACCATGATGACACTCTTTCCTTCAAAATTAGGTAAACCTGTGATAAAATCCAATGAAATCTCCTCCCAACGTTGACTTGGAATGGACAAAGGCTGTAGAAAACCCGAGGTCTTAATTGTCTCAACTTTATTTTGCCACAAAATTTTGAATATCGGATTTAAGACTATCCCAAAAAAAATCTTTCTTCACCTTGTGGTAAGTTTTTAAAAATCCTGAGTGTCCTCCTAAAGGATAAGCGTGCAATTCCAATAGAATCTTTTGTTTTAGTTGGGAATTGTTACAAAGATATAAGCGATAGTGTACCATAAGGAATCATTTTTCCAACTAAATGTATTAGATGTACTAGGATCATGTTGCAAATTTTGAATGAGTGTCCACACTTCTTCGTCCTTCCTTCATTCATCCCTTGCTTCGGTTATCCAATCTAGTTGGATAATAGAAATGGCATAAACCAATACTTCCACCTCTTCATTCTTTCTTGAGAGTGCATTTGCAACAACATTTAGCTTCCATTTTTTGTAGATGATTTCAAAATCATAACCCAACATCTTTGTGACCCATTTTTGCTACTCTTTTGAAGATAGTCTTTGTTCCAAAAAGTTTTTAAGACTATCTCGATCAGTTTTTACCTTGAAGTGTCTTCCCATTAGGTAAGGTCGCCAATTCTTTAGTGCATGTAGTATTGATAACATTTCCTTCTCATAAATAGATTTCTGTAAATACTTTCCTTTGATTGAACGACTTTCAAAAGCAATGGGTCTTCCTTATTTCATTAAAGAACACCAATTCCATTTCCTGAGGCATCACATTCCACAATAAAGGTTTTTTCTGAAGTCTGGCATAGCTAAGACTGGTGCTAGACACATTGCCTCTTTAAGATGTTCAAAGGCCTTAGTTGCTTTAGGAGTCCATAAAAATGCATATTCCTTCAATAGTGTTGTAGGTGCTACTATTCTCCCATAATTCTTAACAAAATTGTGATAATACCCTGTTAACCTGATAAATCCTCGCAAATTATTTATGGTTGTGGGGACTTTCCATTCCTTAATGGCTTTAATTTTGTTAGGGTCCACCTTAACACCCTTGTGAGATGCAATATGACCCATATATTCCACCTCTTGTACTCCAAAGAAACATTTTGATGTTTTTGCATATAATTGTTTCTCCTCCAATAGTTTGAGCACCCTATCAACATGTTGAACATGATCCTTCCAAGAACTGATGTAGATTAGTATATCATCAAAAAATACTAGCAAAAATTTTCTAAGGAAGGGTTTGAAAATGGAATTCATCAATCCTTGAAATGTAGAAGGTGCATTGGTAAGGCCAAAAGGCATCACCAAAAATTCATAATGACCCTCATGAGTTCGAAATGTTTTTTTCAGAATATCTTCAGTCTTCATTATAATTTGATGATATCCTGAACGAAGATCCGACTTGGTAAAATAAATTTCTCCATGTAATTCATCCAATAATTCATCAATAAAAGGAATGGGAAATTTATCTTTAATAGTAAGCTTATTGAGCTCCCTATAATATGGACACATTCACCATGATCCATCCTTCTTGTGCACCAATACTACTGGAGCAGAGAAAAAACTTTGACCAAGTTGAATTATACCAACCTCTAACATTTCTGCAATCATATGTTCAATTTCACTCTTTTGGACATAAGGATATCTATAAGGCCTGATGTTTAGAGGAACACTTCCTGGAATCAAATGAATAGCATGATCATGATCATGAATAGGTGGGAGTCCTTTGGGAGTTTCACATCTTGGAATGATTTTCAAAGGCTTTTTGGATATCTGGAGAAATAGATGATTTTGATGTTGGAACTTCTAGTAAGCATAATTGTGAAATTACGCCTCATTGTTCTTTCTTCAGAAGTTTTGTCATGACATTGGAGCTTATTATCTTTCCTGACTTCCCTGTGATACCCCATAATTTGACTTCCTTTCCTTTTGAAAAAAAATTAAAGAAAAGTTCTTGAAAATTAAAGCTATTGTCCCAAAGATTGTAACCATTGTACTCCTAGTACAATAGCAAAACCTCCCATTAGAATGGAAATCATTGGAAAATTCAATACATATTCCCCCATGATTTATATTATGGAGTTTTCCAAAGCAATTTATAGTTCCTCCATTTGCAACCATCACTTGACATTCTGGTGCTGGGTATAGGAAACAATTCAATTCCTTGGCTACCTTACAACGAATAAAATTATGGGTGCTACCCGAATCAATCAACACTATTACCTTTTTCTTCTTGATATGTCCTTTTATATTGAGAGTTTGAGGAGTGGTAATTCCTGCCAATGCATTACACGATATGGTCGGACTCATTTCTTCTTCTTCTAGGGTTGGTTCTTGGTGTATATCCTCTTCTTTTGAAGTTTCTTGTTCATTTTCTTCTTCCTCTTCACAATCTATGTAAAATAATTTCTTCTCAGCACACTTATGACCTTTAGTGTATTTGCTATTACAAATGTAGCAAATCCCTTTTGTTATTTTTTCTTCAAATTGTTGTGGTGTCAACCTTGTAGGTTGTGGAAGTCTAGGAGTAGAAACACTTCCATCTTTATAGATGTGAGTGGTAGGATTCATTTTCACCATAATTTTAGATTCAATTTTTCTTGCTAACTTGAATGCCTTCTCCAATAAATCAAGTTCCCAAACGCGAACCTCATGTTGGATGTTATCCTTTAAAGTCCCTATGAAGACATCAATCCTGTGTTCCTCTGGAATATCAGTTACCCTTTTATTCAATTTTTGGAAGTCCTCAATGTGCTCCACCACTGAACCCTTCTGTTGGAGATTTATCAATTGGCTAAAAAAGTTGTTGCTCTTTGTATCCTCATAATGTGCTATCATTTCCTCTGTAAAAATTGACCAAGTGACAATTTTTTTAAGCGAGAAAAGCCATCAATACCATATAAATGTATTTTGTTCTAATATAAAGTTGCAATGCGTACCTTTTATGTGTTTTTCACATTATTGAGATCAAAATATTGCTCCATCTATAGTATCCATGTTACGAGATCCTTGACATCAAACTTCCTCATATCGATCTTTGGAATATGGTGGGTCTTCCATCCAACATTAGAGTTTATGAAATCATGGTTAACATTTATTTTGTTCTCATCATTAGTTTCCTCTACTATCTTTTTGCCATTAGGAAACATTTCTTGTATCAACTTTGTCAAACCTTCCATGTCTGCTTTTAGATCATTCTTCATGTTTTCCATTTTTTCATCGATATTAGCTTCCATGTTATCCATCTTAGCTTCCATGCCAGCTTCTGTACTATCCATGCCATTCTTCAAACCATCCACACCTTTGTTCAAAACTTCCATTTCATTTTTTGTTTCTCTTTGCGAGAGTGAAATTTGATGCACTTGCTCTTGTAATTTTGATATGTCATGTTGCATTTCTTCGTCTTCATGAGTCATAGTAGAGCCTTATGAAGTCTTAATGGGTGTTGAATTCTTTTTAGGGGAAATTTTAGAACCCAATACTAATATATATTCTACAATATGCCCTTGGAGTCAATTCAAACTAATTATTCAAACAAGACTTATGCAATTCGGAAAAAAATACACACCTTTTTCTTGATTTTGAGGATCTCGTTATTGAATATGAATTATCTTGTTGATTTTGGGATCTTCAATAACTAAAATTTAGTATTGTAGTATCCCTATGAATCTTATTTTGAATTCCACAGGTCTGAATTGATTTGGATTCTTCAAGGCAAAGTTATGCCAAATCTCCCACAATGACCTAATTATGGACGGGTTCAGTAGAGCGAACTTGTACGGCATGACATGTGTCACTGTTTCCTCCTTCGGCTATGAAATTGATACATAGGTAATTAAAGTCCATGTAATTGCAACCACATTTTACAGAATTCAAATCTGATGCTTAGAGAGAGAGTTATGATTATTTTACCATGGTCACCTCTTTGAGATGAAATTAGGGGGACTGAACAAACCCTAACTTCCATAGATCATATATTCAGAAATATTTCTAACCAAGATGTGAAATTTTTACACAACGTTCCTCAGGATTTCAGATTCGCTCTGTAAACATTTCAGCTTCTGAAGCTCCATAGAAAAAAAGTTATGGTGAAAATTCCACGATGACCTGTTTAGGTGAAATTCGGGATCCCGAAAAACCCCTAACTTCCACAGGTCATATCTCCAATAATATTGCGAACGAAGATCTGAAATTTTACATGTCGTTCCTCAGGATTTCAATTTCTCTCTGTAAAAAAATTAGCTTCTGAACCTTCGTAGAAAACAATTTATAGCGAAAATTCCACGATGGCTCGTTTGGAGCAGCGAAACCCTAGAATCTAAAGCTCTGATACCAAATGTTATGAAACCAACTCCAAAAATAGAAGAAAAGAGATATCAACGCCTTAGAAATAAGCCAATTTGAGGGGGAAACCTCCTTTACGTTTCATAAATGAAAAATTCTTGGATGATACTTTAAATTTATGTAGATGTTCTATGCTTGATGCAACTTTACTTTTTCTCCCAATATCAGTTGGCAATCACATAAACAATAAAGCTTATTGAACATACCAGTAGATCGAGAGAAGACAAGCCAGAAATATATAAGTGTGTTGGTGCGTTACGGCAGTCAACAGGATGATTCAAACAAAAAAGTCTCAATATGGTCAGCCAACCAGTAATGTCACACAACCCTCTAGGACAACCATATGTCCCTCGGCATCCTCGAGAGTTTCCCTAAGCCATGATGGTCTCTTCCCCAGTGAAGGAGGTGGATCAATCGGGTCCTTCAGTCCTTCAGCATTGGTCATCATCTCATCCTTCGGTTCTTCTTGATTTCCAAGCCTTGCTTCATGATCTTCCTCAGATCTCGGAAGATTGACTACTTTCCTCAGGGAAGCATATTCGACAAAGCTTACATTGTGGCATATCTCCACTTCCCTTTGACTAGGAACATAAACCCTATAGGCCTTTGAATTTTTGATGTAGCCCACAAACATTCCCTTCTTCCCAGAAGCATCCAAATTGCTCCTCTTCTCTTTTGGCACATGAAAATAAATAGGACATCCAAAAAATCTAAAATGTGATACGTCAGGTTTCTTACCAGAGAAAACCTCTTCGGGAGTTTTGGATTCCAGAGAGGAACGCGGGCATCGATTTTGTAAGTACACAACAATGTTCACAACTTCTCCCCATAGAAACTCCGGTAGACCCTGGTCACATAGAATGGCACGGGTAGCTTCCACAATGGTTCTATTCTTTCGTTTAGCAACGC
This sequence comes from Pinus albicaulis, assembly GCA_034641835.2. Lineage (NCBI taxonomy): Eukaryota > Viridiplantae > Streptophyta > Pinopsida > Pinales > Pinaceae > Pinus > Pinus albicaulis. The sequence continues at coordinate 1,906,835,162 of CM076575.1, read as the reverse complement.
CATTCTGCTCAAGAGTATAGACAGTTGTGGTCTCCCTCTTGATGCCAACTTCTATGAAAAATTTCTTGAACTCATTCGTCTCATATTCAGTGCCATTATCGGTCCTCAATATCTTGGTCTTCTTCCCTGTCAGATTTTCCACCAAGGCTTTGAAGATATGGAACCACATGAAAGCCTCATCCTTATTCTTCAAGAAATATATCCAGGTTTTGTGAGAGAAGTCATCTATGAATGTCATATAATAAGAACATCCTCATAAGGATGTCACAGGAAACATCCTAAACAGATCAAAATGTATCAATTGCAAGACATCATATGTCTTTGTGACACTTGAGGGGAAAGGTCCCCTTGTATTCTTTCCTTTGGCACAACCCTGACATACACCTTCATGATTATTGTGAACTCGGGTATCCCTGTCACCACCTTCCTTGCTTCGGGAAGGGCCTTGTAGTGAAGGTGTCCAAACCCCCGATGCCATAGTTCTATTTGTCGAATAGTATCACATGTAATCACTCCCAGTGGAATTCCTCCAACCTCGTAGAGTGTATCAACTCTAAACCCAATTGTGATATCTTCCTTGAATCTCTTCTTCCAGATGCGCACCTTCCCATCAATGAATGCCACATTGAAACCTTTGTCTTCCATGGTCGATATAGACACAAGGTTATTCTTCAAATTAGGTTCATAGAGTACATCCTGCAAGTGGATGACTTGACCTTGAGACAAGTGGAGGGTCACAGTCCCTGTCCCTTTCATGGGACATGTGGCATTATCTCCAAGGATAATTTGCAGATTAGTATCCTTCTCAACCATATTAGAAAGTGCTTCCTTGAACCCAGTGATGTGCCTTGAGGCACCACTATCTATCAACCAGACATCCATAGTGTCGGGTGGAGATGCAGCAGAGAGGGTAGATACAAGAATGAATTCATTTATCTCATCAACAAAATTTTATTCCTCATACATGGAATTTCTTGACCTTTTGAAAGGTCGACTATTTCTTCTGGAGGGAGCCTTCGTCTTTCCCTTGAACCTGTTGTTACTTTGATTGCCATTCCTCCAGTTTTTGTTGTTATCATCATCGGGAGAATCCTTCTTGAAAGGGCATTCTCTAGCATAGTAACTTGGCCTATGATAAGTGTAACACTTGACCTTCTTTCCTTGGGCCCCTGCTCTTCCTTTGTTCCTTTTACCACCAAAGTTCTTCTTTCTAGAATGAGCAGCATAGGCAACATTTCCTTCATTTTCATACTCCTTCATCTTTGTCTCTTCTTGTACGCATCTTGATAGTACTTCGTCAAAGTCAAGTGTCACATTGTTATTGAGAATGGTAGTGTTGAACACATTCCATTCAGATGAGAGCCCTCCAAGTGCCGTGAGTACCATCTCTCGATAAGCTATTGTCTCCCCAATAGCCAGAATATTGTTCCTGATCTTGGTCAACTTTAGAAAATATGATTGAACATACTCATCCCTGCCTTTCTTCAGATTCTTCAATTGATTCTTGAATAATAGAACCTGATTCGCATTGTTGGCCTTGAACATGTGGACCAACTTATCATACATCTCCTTGGATGTGCCTAGCTCAAAGATGTAGGAAACCAGACTCTTATGAATTGAGTCCCTGATCATCAGCTTTTCTTTGATCTCCCCCTTCTTATACTTTGTTTTGGCGGCAATGGTTGCAGTGGATGGAAGCTCTTGGATTTTACCCTGCACATAGTCCATGAAATCTTAGTCTTCCAGGTTAAGATGCAATGTCATCTTCCAAGCATGGAAGTCATCCTTCCCAGTCAATTTTCCATTAGCCTTAAAGCCATTGTAGTTTGAGGAACCCATCCTCTTCTTCGGTGATTGCTACAAACTAGGGCTTTGTCTTCACCCCAGCTCCAATACCATGTAAATTTATGTAGATGTTCTACGCTTGATGCAACTTTACTTTTTCTCCCAATATCAGTTAGCAATCACATAAACAATAAAGTAAAATGTTGATAGAACATACCAGTAGATCGACAAAAGATAAGCCATAAATATATAATTGTGTTGGTGCATTACGGGGGTCAACATGATACTTCAACCAGAAAAGTCTCAATATGTTCATCCAACCAACAATGTCACACAACCCTCTAGGACAGCCAAACCGTCAACTCAAAAGTCAACGTTTCCACTCAACGATCAACGCAAACAGTAGTAGCAGCTAGGTCAATGCAGAAAATTCAAAGTCAATGTCTTGCCTCGTGAATAGTACCAAAAATGCGGATTTGGAAAATTGAAATTTTGGGAGAGTTTCAGGTCCTTTTAACCTTGCGTTGACAAAAGTCAACGCTGGTCAAAGTTTGCTGCAGAAACCCTAGATTGAAATCAGAAATGTGCTGCTTCTTGGAATTTCCCACATGCGGAGAGAAGAGCCACCAAGGTCATCGAACCAATCAGATGAGGAGAGAGAAATGTGTGAGGATGAGATGAGTGAAAATTTCCTCCAAAATTTACCAATATATATCCGTCAGTGAGGGTGTGTGACACAATTTCTAGGGCACAAAACCTTAAGGCCGACCTGCACATATCTTGAATAAATTAAAAATAAATGTTCTACTTATTGGATCAAGATGATCTTTAGATTGATCTTGCACCTCTTCGAAATAGGAGTCCAATAAAAATATTGGGATCTTCATCTGAGCATCACAACATGGAGTTTGGACCTAGTTGTCCAAAATTAACAAATACAAATGACAAAACCTCCTTCTATATATAGGAGTCCATGGGGTCACAATATAATCCTAGCCGACCTAGCAATAATAATTTAAGGGAAAAATAATAACAATATTTGGGTTACAGGGGTACAACAATAACAATAAGGGGGCCACACTAACAAAATTAAGGGACTACACTAGTAATATAGGGACCTAACATGCCCCTCTCCTTCGAAATTTTTTTGTCCTAAACACTTGAGTAGCTATGGTTTCTTCTATATAAAATGACACCTCTAGGGTGGTTTCCGAATGAATATGTGTCACCTCTGGGCATTCGTCGAAGGATCTAGGAAAATTTGTTCATCACTGCATTCCTTTGTTGCTCAAGGGATTCTTCAAGCAATATTTTGAAAGGATATCTAGCTCCCTAATATTTATTTTCTTTACCCATGGGAGGTCGTCGAGGTCAGCGAGGCCGATCTTCTAAAGGTTCAACATATTCGAGCCCTAAATCCTTATACCCCGACCTCGTTGGGGACATGAATATAAAAACAATGAAAGAGAAGACCGCTTTGATACCAATGATCCAAATTTTATGAAGGAAAAAAATGAATATATATATATATATATATATATATATATATATATATATATATATATATATATAAACAAAAATATAGCAAGATACAATGAAAACAAATCTTCAATTCATTAATAAAAAAGTACTGAAAATTAGATATCATTTTTTTTGCGATTCAACCTCATTAAGTAAGTCATCCATCTATGAAAATTTCCATGAGAAGTAGTCGTAACTCACTAATTTCTCATGATTTTTTGAATAGTCCACTTAACACTCATTGCATCGGATGATGCTCATAGGGGTGAAGAAGTGGGATTGAAACTAGTGAAATGAATCATATAGCGTCAATCATTACTTTTGTGGCTTGCACCTAGTAACCAGGACTTCACAGGAAGTCACCCATCCTAGATCGCCTCTGGCTCAAGCGTGCTTAATTGTGGAGTTTTCCCCACAATCAAGCCCACTTAGCTTGCTACCCCATTTGGAAAACCTTAGCAAGTATTATTCCTCATGAACCATTCAAGTAGAGCTCCCTTCACTCCTTTTATTTAAGTATTGAGGGGTTTCCGCAGTGAATTGTATTAGATATCATTATTTTGGGATTCAATTTTTTGGAAAAATTGTTTACATGCAGAATGGAAATAAAATAGCTCAGGTGATGGTATCTTATATTTGAGAAGACATGTGGCCACTACATTCCTTCTTAACTGTGTTACAATGAGACTCAAAGGCCTATTTATTGTCAAGAAACAATGGAAATCCCTAAACATCCAAAAACCAAACCCTAGGAGATGAAGTGCCAAAAGTCTGTGGGCCCCATTGGGGTAAATTGGTACATCAACTTCCTAGGGGTGTAAATTTGGAATACGATATCTATTTGATGTGTATGATACCTTGTTAGAAATATCTCTCCAAGGAATACAAATTTCAACTACAAACCCCGATTACAAGCTTTTGGTTTGCCTGTTTTCCAAAAAAATGTCGTTTAGGGCCTCAAAATGCTCTGAAATTTTAAGACCCAAAAAAATGCTAAAAATAGTAAATTGTGCTACAATTAAGGAAACTGAAATAAATAATGGTGGGGGTCCAAGTTTAATAGGTGGGTGGCCACCAATATCCACTTGGAAAAAATGGGCTAATTGAGATGACATGGACCAAGTCAGGCGAGATGGGAAAATGGGAGAGCGACCATATACTTGGCATAAGCATGAGTTCAATTATATGGAGACCAGGACAATTTTGGTGAGAGTGCATGTGAAGATGGGCTAGATCATTTGTCTGGTAACACACCTACATGATCATTACATACATCGGATGAGTTGGTTAGAGCACTCTCACTTGTGAAATAGAACGAGATATATTGGCCAAACTAGCATGCAACAAAGATGGTATGGATGAGTCCAAACACAGGGTGATGACGAGATAGGTTGAGGAGAATGAATTGCACATGCAATGGGTAAATGATGCATTGGTTGAGGAGACATAGAGTTAGCAAATTGAAGGATGTGACCCATGCCGATTGGGTGGTGTGCACGACACACCATATATATAGTTGGGGCGATGGGAGAAGAGAATACACATCAATCGAGCAGTGAGTTAGAAAGGAAAACAATATATTTTTTATTTCATACATAGTAGAGTTTGGATGGATCGAGTAGATATTGGGACGAATTCTAGAGGAGGGAATAATTGGGTCACATCTTTCCATACGAGTGGATACGGGGGCAAATGTATGTTGTGAATAACAATGTAACAGACCCAAGGTTAAAATTTCATGTAATAAAATTTAATAAAGGCAAACATAATACCATGGGAAAGGGGCACTTATTCGAAGTTTAATGTTGAGCAAAACATCCTAGTGTGAGTGTTCGTTTCAGTTATCATGGCTAAGGGAAATTGAAAAAGGAAATGGCTAAGGATTTGGAAAGGAAAAATAGTATTTTAGGCACATTATCTATGAATATAATGTAAATTAGGAGAGAAGGAAGGTCAAAGGTAAAAGGTTTCATGTGAGGAGGAAAATGAAGGAAAATAATGGAAAATGAAGAAAATAGAGGCATAATTCATAAAAAGGCTTTTGAGGATCAATTGGTACCTTTTGTTAGTTCAGTTTTGGAGCTCTCTCTCTATCTCTCACACTCTTGGAAATTTATATTTTTCTTCGAGATTTTCAGCATTGGATAAAGAAAGGAATAGAAGGCAAGAGGAAGGAAGGAGCAAGCAAGGAAGAGCAGGATCAAGCAACTGCAACAAGAGTTTTTGCAGGTATCGATTTGCATGTGTGATTTACTTGCTAAATTTGGCATGCATGGTGTTTCATGTGGATTCTTGGTTCTCTTGTTGTCATTGGAATGGGTTTTTCTAGGTGTGAAAATGCTTTCAGCCTAGCCTTTCCATTTTTGGATAGCCATGGTGGTGGGTTATCATTTTTTGGTTGAGCTAGATTGCTAGATGGATTCAATACTGAGTGGCGTGGTCTTAGGATTATTCACAAGGCCTAGGAATCCTGGGATGGAATACAGGTAAAGATTGGATGTCAACACCTCGATTGAGCCTAGGAATCCCTTAACTAGTAATGGAGGGATACACGGTAAATCTCATAGGTGTGTACCCTTGATTGGGCCTAGGAATCAAGGGAGAAGACCTCATAGACCTAGGAATCCCTTGATCGGTAATGGAGGGACACATGGTAAATCCAAGAGGTTGAGATAGAGAAATTCCTCACAGTTTAGGTGGAGAGATCCAATGGCATCTATTCTTGTGTTGGCCTAGTGATCTGATGTTGATTGAGGTAAAGCCTAGTTTTGTATGTTTCTAGTTTATGAACTAGTGATCCGGTGAGGATTGCAGAAAAGCCTAGTTCTATTCATGAGGGTGAGGTTGTTTAGTCTTGGGAAGCCCTGGTTGAGTTTGGTTCTAAGTCCCACATTCATGCTTGGAATATGACACAGGGGTGATTAGCTGAATAAATATTTGGTTCAACCAATCTATGGTCGGGTGGAACGTGGAAGTCTCAAACCTAATTGGCCTTTGCATACATTAATATGATGTTTTTTCTCCTTTATATTTCATGAGTAATATAATTTTTTATATGTTGATTTTATGTTTTTTGTATCCTTAGTATTTTTGTTGTTTATATGCTAGTTATGAATGTGTTTTATGACAGTGAAAATGTATGGTTCTCATCATGTTTTGATTTTTAAATGAATGAGTAATGAATATATGACCTAATAGATGATAATGCAACTAATGATATAAGGCATAAGTTATTCTTAGAAATTCTCAGATAAGTATGAGACCCCTATGCTCAAATATGTTGTTTAAACCTGTAGAATGCATATTGGTGACGTGTTTGATGAAATGTTTGTCATGGCTAGTATGGGTCCAGTCAAGTCCTTGTTCAAGTGATTGAATTTATATCATTATTCCGTTGTTATATTTCATTTATGGAAATGTCATGGAGTTCTGTATAGTGACCTGAGCCCTGGGCCTGAAAAAGTGGCACAAAAATCGGGGTCGCAGGCTCATAACTACCTGGAAAATTCCCTATTCACATGCATGCCCATGTTATGTGAGCGACTAGAGGTTTCCAGTCGCACTCTTGCCCATATCAAGGGAGTGACTAGGGTATTGATGCTCTAAAATGTAAGTTTGTGTCAGGGGCTACCCTCTTGGAAGGTTTGGATGGCTCCTAGGTGTATTGTAGCAGGTGCAGAAGGTTTGTGTAGTTGTGTGGTGTCGATTCCACTTCCTTAAGGTGACCAAGGAGGTTGAATCAGATCATAGTAGCCTTTCGTCACATTTTTACCCCATCGTACCGGTTAAGATGGGTAAATGTGGGAGGAGGGTGTTACAGATTGGTATCAGATCATGGTTCAACACTTGGACTGGATGGGCAGAATGTGGATTGTCATGCACACATGTAGGTTGTATATATTTTTGTTATGTATGCATGGTGGTAGTCATTGTTGTAGTTTTTTTTTCATGTAGAAGTTGACGATGTTGTTGTTGGGATGCATTTGTCATGAATGCATGTCAATGTATGTATCTTTCTATGCATGCATTTTCATTGTTATGGTTATGCATGTATAGTAGGCCAAACAAGCATTGTAAGGTCATTTTTTTGCAATAAGGTTGTCATGATCAGTATGTTATAATGATAATGTGTTGGTTGAGACAGAGCAGGAGATGAAAATCATCAGAGTGAGGTTGTAGCACTAGAATTTGGGGTAAGAGAGGATCGTCATATAGGTTTGTATGTTTGGCATGCAGGTATGTGGTTAATGGATTGTTATATGAATTAGGGTTATACACATGTTTTTCATTTTTATTTTTTTTGTGGTTACATGTATGGTAGCCGTGAATGATAATAACTTATTGTTATATGCATTGTTGTTGTTGTTTTATGTTAATTAACTTGATGATTATGCTATATCTTGTTGATAATCATGTTATATGTTAATTTGTTGATTGTTATATGATATTTAAATTGATGATTATGCTATATGTTGTTGATGAGTATGTTATATGTTAACTTGGTGTTATTATATGTTATTTAACTTAATGATTAGGGTTATTGCATTAATATCTCATTGTTATATGTATCGTGTTGATCTGGATTGATATGTGTAGATGGTTATGGTTATGACATTCAGGTATGATATGATATATTTCTAATGTTGTGTTGTACTAATATAGATTGACTGTGAAAATGTGATTGTTATGCATGAATGGAAATTTTTTATGAACTTATGGGTAAACATATTAGCTCATTATTGTTATGGATATCATGACCTTATTTATGTTTGAGTTGATGTGTTGTGAAGTTATATCATGCTAATCTAGATTGATTGTGTAGACAATATAACCTCCCTTGAGATACATCAAGGTATCAGTTTGATTATGTCATCTATTTGGTGTTTGATTATGACATCTAGTTGATTTATTTAACATGGTATGTTTGAAGGTTGTTTGTGTTTGATTAACTGCATAATATGAGTATGAGTATGTGTCTATAAGATTGTATGAATGAATGATCTTCCTTTAAGATGGTTGTACTAACAAGTATGTGTTGATACATCTGATATGTAATTGAGTGTAAGTAGGTGATAGTTGTAGCATTATGTATTATGACTGATGAATGTGAGTCGATTGTTTATTATGACATGGTTGTTAGACTTGGTCAAGGTTGATTTCAAATTTATAGATATGATTGTCTTGATATTTGGAACATGTGGCTGACATGTGTGTTCAATTACAAGGCAACATGCTTCGCACAACAAGGTAAGGTAATTGGTATATTGTTATATTTACTTATAAACTGAGTCATGGTGTTTGTTGCTAGTCTTGTGCTTTTGGTATTTTGTGATTTGTTTCACATGATTTTTGGTCTTGATTGTGTCTAGTGCATGATCATGTCACTTTGTTTGTGGTGTCGTATTGTTATTGGTTTTCATGGTTTATTTTTGTTTGTCTTTGTTCCTTCCTTTCATGTTTTGAGAGTATTGGGATTTGGTTGGGAAAATGAGAAAGTTAATGGAGCTCAGGAAGGGCTGAATGAAACCTGACAGTTAATGTAAGACTCCGATGAAGCTCAGTGCATGTATAGGGAAATTTGAAGGCAAGAGTTTGATATTGAATTGGATTGGTTAGGTCCTGTTATCACTCCAATAATTCTCAAGGGTTGTTATTATTTTTTGGTTTAAAGAATATTAGACTTAACCACAAACCTACTTTTAAGCCTTAGGATCTAACCTTCCTAATGCTCAGAGAGGGCTCTCTCTATATGATTTATATTTGTTTCTTTTAGTTTATTTTAGGCTAGTTATATGGGATTACTTGGGATTTGATTTTGGATTTGGTTTGGTGGTGAAATCACTTAGATGGATAGAGGTAGGTCTGTATTAGATTAGGCTAATGGAGTCAAAGTGTCAAGCAACAGAAGCAAGATCAAGGTTCAAAAGGGAAGTATTCACAGGGCAAGATAGTTGATTCACTTCACATCCTTAGGCTGATGGTGAAAATGGTTTCAATTGAGGTAAGATAGCAATTAAGGGTTATCAAATCCAGATAATGAGTGAAAAGACAGAGGTAAATCGAAATAAGGGAGAAATTAAGAATTCCTTTATTTGGATATCAGAAGAGAAACATATAAATGATAAACAGTTCAAGACAGAGTGTAATTAAACATATTCTGTAATAACATTCCAGTTATATCATTTAGATTAAGCAAACATATGAGCATGTGAAAACTTCAGAAAGAAACAATTGAACAAGTAGAAAGTACTTCACTGTAATGGCCCAACACATGAATCCTGTAATACAGTCTCTTTATTGCTTTAATCCAGTCCGTTGACTTGAAATTGGTACAATCACCCTCAGGTTCCAGAATAGTACAACTATAGAAATGTTCAACAATTCATCCACACTCAATACTTCAAAATGTGAAGTATTTATACAAAAAATCTTACAAAATATCCTAAAAAAACTTAGGAATTATTCAAGGAAAAATAAATATCTTCATGCAAGAAGATAGAGACAGTTATCTAACTAATGCAAGATATCCCTGCTTTTATTGATTTGTTGTTCAATTGTTGATATTTTGCTGCTGATTTGTCTCTAATTGTTTGCTCAATGTAGGATGCTTGTTAGGCAGTGGAGTGTTCTATATGCTGGCAGCTTTCATCTTTGCTTTGTAATTTCTGTCTTGAATTTAACTCTAACTATAAACTGATACTCTTTAATCTGATACTCTTTAACCTTTTGACTGCTGTTCTTAACTGTAAACTGTAACTGTAAAATAACATACTTTGTTTTATTTTTTCCTGACTGATATGTTTCTTATTTGACTGCCCTGTTTGATTGTTTTGATCTTCATAGTAAATCAGTCAATTTCTCCCATATTTCTACCTCTGGTAGCTTAATTGTCACCATCCTCCTAAATCTTTCATCATCTACTATACAATCTGTGTCTATGTTACAACTGTGAAATTCTCCCTCAACATTCATGAAATGATAGATTTGTTCATCCTGTGAAAATATTTGCCAATATTTTAGATTATCTGGTATAGTAGGCATGTGTTTTACCTCTACTGTATATTGATGTTTTGGTTGAAAAGGTAGATTGCAGGTACTAGCAAAAGTTGCTAAAATGTGTGCGTGTATGTTTTTTTTTCTAGGGAATTACAACAAAGTCACACTCAAGCAATTATTTCATCAGATCTAATATTGTTTCTCTCTATTGGCTTAATATAGGATTATACACAGAATATTCTCCTCTAATCTGTTTTACAATTAAATCAGAGTCTCCCATGATAGAAACTCTTTTGCCTCCTAAATTTCTAACAATTTGCAATCCTAAAATCAGAGCTTCATACTCTGCCATGTTGTTTGTACATTTGAAGTTTAATCTAAAGGCATGACCTTCTGCATGATTGTTTTCCATGTTATGAATCCAAACTCCTGCTCCTACTCCTAATATTTTCATTGATCCATAAAAATCAAGGTGCCACATTGATTCATGAAATATGTTCTCACTGTTTGGGTATTTTTCTTTCTGTTTTAATTCTGTGTTGTTTTCTATACCAGTTTCAGAATTACATAAAATGAAAGAGCCCATATCAGTAGGTATAGAATAAATATGATAATTTTGAGGTCTTTCTACACTACTAACCATGTACTTCATTAATGTCTCTCTGTAAAGTTACTTGGGTTGGCCAAACACTGAAATAGTGGCATAAGACATGTCTAGTTGTAGAGATCCCTGTAGTTTTTCTCCCCATGAGCGAGATAACAACATTCCATATTTAGGAGGGATATCAGCTACTATAATATCCATGACTATGCTTTTTCTAGGGTATTGAACTAAAGTGACACATAAATTTTTTATTAAGCCTAGACATTTCACTTTATTGGAATCAAATGAGAAAAGAGATTTATAAGGTCTAGTGATGTCTAGATTCAAGGTTTTCATTATTTATTGTGGCATTAAATTATGTGAAGCTCCTGAGTCTAGCATAGAATTATGTAAAATCTGATCATGAACAGTCAAGCTAATGTAGAAAATAGCAACTCCTCCCTCTTGGTGTTTTCCATTTACTTCAGGACCAAATATTAGTTCTAGTTGGTCATCACTCAAATTGACAAAGTCTTCTCCTTCATTTATGTTTAATGTGTCAGTGAACTGTGACTTGTATAAATCATGCTTTACAAATTCTGTTAAAGGAATATGTATCTTCAGTTTGGATGTTGAATGGTGCTTGTGATTTTCCTAACTGAATTATTTCTTCTTTTGTAACTGCAATTTGGGTATGTTTCTCTTCTTTTTCTACAGTTGGTTTTCATTTTTTGTTTGTGTTTCCACTGTTTTACTGCTTTTTATCTTCTTTTCAGGGACAATATGAGTTGCAGTGGTAACTTTGGAAGTTTTGGAGGTTTCAGCAACTGTTTTGGCAGCAACTGTTTTAGGATTAGCTAATTTTGGATCAACAACATATGTTTTTGGATCTGAAATTGTTGTTTTTGCAGAAGTTGTTGTTTTAGAAAAATCATATTTTTGAGGACCAGCTGATGTTTGAACATCAATATCTGTAATGACAACAATTTTAGGACTGGGTGTAATTTTAGGACTTGAAAATTTTTTATTAGGACTTGAATTCTTCTTATTTGAACTAGAGTTTTGCTGGGTTTCCCTAGGAAGAATTTACAGTACTTTGTTTGTAGGAACTTCTGTTGTTTTATTTGTTTGAGTTTGGGCAGATTTCTTAGTATGGGCTTCTACATTTTTCTTTCTCCTAAGGTTATATTTCTTATGAACTTCATTGATTGAAAACTCATAACCTTGCTTGTAATCAAAAGACTCACCTGATTCTAATTGTAACTGTTGTAATTCATATAACTCTTGTTCTTCCTGTGTAAGAAAAATGGTGTTATCATCATTAATTCCCATTATATTAATCTGAGTTTCTTCATCATCTTTGTTTTTGTGAGAACTTCCAACATAGTTCTCTTGGAAAGATGGTCTTATTGTTTGATTAGGTGCTGATTCTCTAGATTTACTAGTGTTGGTGTTTTTCCTAAAATTGGGATTTCTTATTTGAGGGCCTTGTTGTTGATTATCCCACTGTGGCTTCCTTTCCATATTGTCTAACATATCCATCTTTATTTCTGAATTTTTTGCTAAGTTATCTATTTTCAGATTTGAAGTTGATGTTTCCTCTTTTATTATCACTCTTCTTTCATTTCTTAATCTAGCTTTCTTGGCTAACAAGTTTTCCTCTACACTTACAACATTACTTTGCATCTTCTCTAAGGTTTCTGAATTTCTCTCTCTCAGTTGGTAAGCCATATCTGTATCAAATCCATCGGGGAATTTGATCAAGGCAGAGTCTGGAGGAGGTTTAAGATTGGCAGGGATTGCATTGTAAATACTGTTATATCTTGTACAATAGTCCTGAAATTTTTCATTAGGTACTATTTTTATGTTTTCAAACTCAAACAAGATTTGTAATGGATTCTCCTTTTTCTCCCATCTATTAAGAAACATCCTATGGAAAGCAACTAAATCAACAATACTACCTGCAGGAAAACCTTTAAACCACTTATTTACATCACCAGCTAAATTTTGAGCAAAAAGTCTCATCTGAACATCTGCATCATCTATTTCATGCAGTTCAAAGTAATCTGTCATTTTGTTAACATGTTGTTTGGCAGTGTAATGAATAATACCATCAAAATTGAAAGATTTTGCTTTGGTAGTCTTGGGACATGTCATGTAGAGGGGCTTGTAGGACCAATGGAGCATATCTGGCAGCCATAGCTAAGATATTAGATGAACTAGGAGGTAAGTTTGAAGTACTTGCAGATGTAGTTGGAACACTGGTAGATGTAATTGGGATACTAGAAGAGGTGCTAGGAAATGTGGTTGAAGTGCTTGAAAATGAATTAATAGTGCTAGAGGATGAACTTGCAGTATTTGGGGATGGGAATAAAACTCTAGGTTGTAGTGGAAGCTTAGGAATGAAGGAATTTGTGGAATGAAGTGTGGTGGAAATAATAGATGAGGTGGTAGTAAACAAGGATGAACCTACAGATTCTAAATGACTTGTATCTAAATGACTGGTAGAAGACTTAGGGGTATACGCAGATAAAGTAGTCAATTCAACTAAATGTTGAAAATAAGCTTCATTAATTTCCTTAATCAAAGTTGTAGTTATAGCATCAAGTTTATCATAAACTTCTAGGGATTTTTCATCTGAATCTAGTGAAATAGTGTCCTTCTTACTTTCAATGAATGAAATGAAATCAGGATCTATTACACTATTATGTATGTCACTTTCTGATTTTGTTTTAAACAAAGATTGCTCAAAAGCTAGATCAAATTCAATGTCTTGTAAACTTGATAATTTATTGGGAAGAGAATTTTCTTTTATCAAAGAATTTTTATTACCTAAACTTTCTACTTTTTTGTTTTTATTTACAATTCCGTCAGGATTATCTACTATGATAGCAGGTTCTGGATCTAGATTAGACTGGGTATAGTAGACTCTTCTGGAAGCTAGAATTACAGTTTTTTATTTTTTATTTATTTATTTATTTTTATATGGAAAATTTACTAACAACCCTTTAAAACAATCTTAAGGTGAAAAGATAAGTAAAATTATTTCCTTTAAGATTAATTTTAACATTGAGGACCGGTTAGTTCCCCAGTGGAGTCGCCAATATGTTATCACTCCAATAATTCTCAAGGGTTGTTATTATTTTTTTGGTTTAAAGAATATTAGAGGTAACCACAAACCTTATTTTAATCCTTAGGATCTAGCCTTTCTAAAGCTCAGAGAGGGCTCTCTCTATATGATTTATCTTTGTTGATTTTAGTTGATTTTAGGCTAGTTATGTAGGATTACTTGGGATTTGATTTTGGATTTGGTTTGGTGGTGAAATCACTTACTCAGATGGATAGATGTAGGTTTTTATTCCATTGGGCTAATGGAGTCAAAGTGTCAAGCAACAGAAGCAGGATCAAGGTTCTAAAGGGAAGTATTCACAGGGAAAGAGTTTAGTCACTTCAGATCCTTAGGCTGATGGTGAGAATGGTTTCAATCGGAGTAAGAGAGAAATCAAGGGTTCTCAAATCCATATAATGAGTGAAAAGATAGAGGTTAATCGAAATAAGGGAGAAATTAAGAATCACTTTATCTGGATATCAGAAGAAAAAAATATAAATGGTAAACAGTTCAAGATAGAGTGTAATTAAAGATATTCTATAATAACATTCCAGTTATATCACTAAGATTAAGCAAACATATGAGCATGTGAAAACTTCAGAAAGAAACATTTGAACAAGTAGAAAGTACTTCACTGTAATGGCCCAACACATGAATCCTGTAATATAATCTCTTTATTGCTTTAATCCAGTCTGTTGACTTGAAATTGGTACAATCACCCTCAAGTTCCAGAATAGTACAACTATAGAAATGTTCAAAAATCCATCCACACTCAATACTTCAAAATGTGAAGTAAGTATAATTTAAATCGAGAATATCTCATTGAATAACCACCAACATTCCCTGTTGTTGCGTTCGTTGGTGTAGGCTTCTCACGCGGTTCTGTAACCGCTTGTCCACGGCGTCCCATCTACCCCCCCAACGCCCATGGACCACGGTGGGGGATCCGAGCCCCCCCCCCCCCCCTCCCCCTGAGGTTTCTTCATTCAAGAATCTGATAGCTACAAGCTGCAAACGCCCTCCTTCACCTTCGCAGCAACAATTTGTAAAAAAAAAGGACAGCATCCCCTCGGTGGCCCTGCCTGAGGAAGAAACATGTAGATTTGCCTTAAATCTTGCAGAAATAGGCCTCATCGGAAAGTTTACGGGCCTTTGTCCATCTCCTAAAGCAGTTGAAGACTAGATCAAGAGGAACTGGACCCCATTAACCAAAGAAGGAATCAAATGCTACTTTGTCGGCAAAGGCTTTTTTGTGTTTGTGTTTGAAAGTACAGAGGACAGAAGCCTCATCTTCAGGAATGGCCCATACTTCATGGGGCCGCAAGGAAAATACCTAAATAAGTGGTCATTGGACTTTGATCCCACTCAAGATGTGCCTACAGTTGTCCCAGTATGGGTGCGGCTCCCCCACCTCCCACTTCATTGCTGGAACCAGATCTCCCTCCAGACCATTGGAAATAGCCTTGGAAAATATATTGATCAAGCCGTTAGGAAGGATCAGTATTCTTGCACTCGCATATGTGTAGAGGTATATCTTGAAGAAGGGCTACCGGAAGCAATAAATCTGACAGTCACCGGATGGTCTCATATTCAAGAGTTGGACTATGAACAACTCCCTTTCAAATGCAGGCATTTCCATGGGTATGGGCACTTTTTGAGATACAGTAATATAAAGGCTGAGGAGCAGAGCGAGAAATCCAAGGGTGAGCAGTGGAATTTGGTTAAGAAAACAACCCACTCAAGAGCAAATGGGAAAGGAGCTAAAAAGGGGAACACCATCGCAGCCCAGGGTTTAGAGGAGAAGAGATCTACCCCTGTTTTGGATGACCCAAACCACAATAACAAGGTCAAATCTACTCCGGATCCTCCAGAAATACCACCGATCATCTTGGAATAGAATGAGGACACTCCTTGACTTTAATCCAGTGAGAGGCCTCTACACCTGGAATAACAACATAACTGGGGAGGATCACATCTCTGTCCGTCTTGACAGATTTCTTGTCCAAGGCTCCATGTTGACAGATAATTTGCTAATTTTAATTGAAATTCTCCCCAAGCTCACCTCTGATCATAAGCCCATCCAACTCCTCTTGGAAGAGGAAGGAGATCTGGGGCCAATCCCCTTCCGGTTCAGCCCTCTATGGATTGGAAGAGATGGATTCCTTAAAACTATCCAAGCAACCTGGGTAAAACCAATCTATGGATCCCCAAGCTATGTCTGGGAGAAAAAGCTCAAATCCACAAAAAAGGCCTTAAAGGAGTGGATTAGGAAACCAAGTAAAACTCCTACTAGCTAGAGAGTAGAATCCGTGCAGGCACTGGAAACCCTGAAAATGGAAATGGAAGAAATAAACATGACTCCTGAAGTGCTAAACCAAGAGGTGCATGCCCAAAGCTCCTCCCATCACTCCTTTTGAATGGAATAAGAATACTGGAGAATAAAATCCTGCAACTTGTGGCTCAAAGCTAGGGATCGAAATACCTCTTTCTTCCATCATCAATTCAAATTCGGCCTCTCCCGCAACCATATTTCGGAGATCACAACTGTTGATGGACAGATTTGTAAAAGCTTCGACCAAATCAAACTTGTAGCAGAGAATCACTTTAAAAATCTGTATGGGCCTGGGATTGATGGCAACGAAGAAGATTCAAAAGACTTCTCTCAAACATCCCTCAACTTGTCAACTTAGAGGATAACCAAACACTCACAAAGCCCTACTTTGAAGAGGAAATCACTAAAGTAATATGGGTTATGGAATCAGATAAGGCCCCTGGGCCTGATGGCTTCTCGATCCACTTCTACAAAGCCTGCTGGGACATTATCAAATCTGACTTGATGAGAATGATAAAAGGCTTCTTCAGCAAATCTAAGGTTGGGGGAGGCATCAACTCAACCTTTCTAGCCCTAATTCCGAAAGAAGTCAACCCCGAAACCTTCAGCAAATTCAAACCCATCTCTCTATGCAATGCCTCTTACAAAATCTTGGAAAAAATCCTTGAAAACATAATCAAGCCCCTCCCGAGGAAGCTAATTTCCAACCCCCAAGGAGGGTTTGTCAAAGGCAAGCACATTTTGGATAATGTAATCCAAGTCCAGGAAGTTGTCCACTTTAGCAAGTAGAGAAATGAGAAAGGAATGATGATCAAACTTGATATGGCCAATGCCTTTGACAGGGTCAACCTCTCCGTCCTTCTCAAATTTCTTCTTTCCTTTGGATTCTCCCCTCAGTTTTTCAATCTTATTAAAGCCTGCACTGAGAAGCCTTGGATTGCCCTGCTGGTCAATGGGTGCCCTGCATCTTTCTTTCAAGCTCAGCGAGGCCTGATACAAAGTTTCCCTCTCTCTCCATTCCTGTATATTTTGATGGCAGACACTCTTAGTAGAAAGCTAGCAGCTGAGATGGATTCTGGTGTCCTCCCTGGCATCTGAATCTCAAATGGCCTTAAACCATCAAACCACACTCTCTTTACTGACGACTCTCTTCTCCTTGGAGGAGCCTCAACAAGAATTGCCAAAGCCTTTGATTCAGTTCTTAAATGTTACTGCAGAGCCTCCAGAGCACTCATAAATGATAGGAAAAGTTCTATTTATAGGTGGAACGTTGACCAGGGAAAAATCAATCAAATTTCCCAGCTCCTTGGTTTTGAAGGATTCGCCAATTGGGATACTATCAAATATCTCAGCCTGCCTCTTACAACCGGGGTCAATAGAAGATCTCTGTGGAAAGGATTTATCTGTAAAATAAAAACTAAGATTGCCTCTTGGGGAGGAAATTGGCTCACCAAGGGAGGCAAACTGATTTTAATCAAATATATGCTCTCATCCCTCCCCATCTATCAGGTGTCCTTCTTTCTTGCTCCTAAAAATGTAATGGAACAGATCTCATTTTGCGCTGAGAATTCCTCTGGCAAGGAGGTAAATGTAATCAGCGCAAAATGCATCTAGAAAATTGGGAATTGGTGAAGCGTCCCATTGTTGATGGAGGCCTCCAAATTCGAGATCCCCTGCTAGCCAACCTCGCTCTGGGGTGTAAACTTCTCTGAAAAATTTACGCTAATCCTTCCCATCTTATCAGCGAATCATTCAAAATCAAGTATGCCAATGGAATTCCACTCAGAATTTTTTTTATCGAAAATACTGCCTCTGGCACTTAGACTTGGAATCTCTTCCGCAAGATCATCAATCACTTCAAAGACCTCCTCTACTGTATACTAGGAAACGGGAAGAAATATCTTCTGTGGGATGACCGCACTATGGGCCACAAGCCCCTCAACAGCCACAACGACATTAGTGAACTGCGTTGTTGGCTCATCAATGCAAGGATCCACAGGTTAAGCGACATTGTTGCTTGGGATAAATCTGGCAATTAGCATGACTGGATCTTCCCAAACGTGCCTGATCAACTGCGCCCCCAACTCTCCAATTTGAAATTTCATCTCATTTACTTCACACCTATTCATAGAGAAATCTCAGACAAATGGGGTTGGGGAATTGCAGATGTTTACTCTTCTGCCTCTGGCTACACTGCCCTGCAACCAAGAAAAGACAGGAATTACTCCTCCAAGATTTGGAAGCAGGTCTGGGATCCTTCCTGACTCCCCAAGGTTAATTTTTTCTTCTAGACCCTCATGCACAACAAGGTGCTGACTGGCGAAAATCTGGAAAAAAGAAATATCTTAGGCCCTCACAGATGTGTGTTATGCAGAAAGGCCAATGAGACAGCTTCACATCTCTTTATCGACTGTCCTTTTGCTCAAAAGGTCTGGGATCTTACCCTCCTCGATCTTCAGGCTTTTTCTCCTCAGCACACAACAGTGGCTGAGCTATTCTCCTCCTGGACCCAACGCTACCCTCATAGCATTCCCAACAAATCTCTCTGGCATCGAATCTAGCTCTCCATTCCTAAATTTGTTTGCTGGAAAATATGGTTGGCCTGAAATGAGCATAATTTCAATGATAACCTCAGTTTGCCAATAAAATTTGCAGCTAAAGCCAAATCTCTCCTTCTCGACTTTGTACTCCAACAACCCCACAAATATTACAATTCCCTGCTTCCTGAAGAAAAGAAATGGATGAACTCCCTCAAACCCCATCCCACGGAAACTCCCTTGGGCACTCCCCTTATGAGTCCAAGATGGATATTAAGAGACCCGGATGGCTGCTTCCAGGAATGGTGGAGGAAGCAAAGAAAGACAACAATATTTTTTGACGGTGCTTCAAAAGGAAACCTCGAGGTTGCAAGTGTTGGCGGAGTCATCTACTCTCCGGATGGATCAAGAAAGGATAGCTTCTGCTGGGGACTTGGACATCGCATAAATAATCAGGCAGAAATCCTCAGCCTCATAAAAGCCTGCCATATCGCTCGAGACATAGGCATCGAATATTTTCAAGCATTCGGTGATTCAGAAATCCTCATAAAAAAGCTCAACTTGGAAGATCAGTTCAGCAACGCCATCCTCAACAAGTCACTGCTAAGATTAAAGACTATGCTACTTGACTTCACCTCCTTCCAGTTCTATCACATCCTTAGAAGTTCGAATAGCGAAGAGGACATCATGGAAAACAAAGGATTCCTTCTCTCTCAGGGGGAATTCATTTTAAATGAGGAAAGGCCTCTCCATTCAAGCATTCCTTAATATGTGAACTTTATGTAATGGACAGAGGTCAAGCTCTATCGTAATGCTTTGTAATGTTGGTTGATTAGGCTTCGGCCCAACCAATTTCTCCCAATAAATAATATATACCCATTCTAGTTTTAAAAAAAAAAAATGTGAAGTATTTATACAAAAACTCTTACAAAATATCCTAAAACAACTTAGAAATTATTCAAGGAAAAATAAATATCTTCATACAAGAAGATAGAAACATCTATCTAACTAATGCAAGTTGTCCCTGATTTTATTGATTTGTTTTCAATTTTTGATATTTTGTTGTTGATTTGTCTCTAATTGTTTGCTCAACGTAGGCTGCTTGTTAGGCAGTGGAGTGTTCTATACACTGGCAGCTTTCATCTTTTCTTTGCAATTTATGTCTTGACTTTAACTCTAACTGTAAATTGATACTCTTTAACCTTTTGACTGATGTTCTTTACTGTAAACTGTAACTGTAAAACAACATGCTCTGTTTTATTTTTTCTTGATTGATATGTTTCTTATTTGACTGCCTGTTTGACTGTTTTGATCTTCATATTAAATCATTCAATTTCTCCCATATTTCTACCTCTGGTAACTTAATTTTCACCATCCTCCTGAATATTTCATCAGCCTCTGTGTATTTTGAGAATGTAGTCTTGTTGACAAATAGGTGTTTCACCTCATGTTGCAGGTAAGACAAATTCTCAAAATTCTTGTAAAGCACCTTCCCTGTTGGAATTCCTTGCATGGCTAGATTATTAGCTTGTTCCTTATCCACTTTTCTCATCTTCTTATCATAATCATCCTGCTTCATTAGTTTTTCATGAATAACTAATGGATTTGGAAGGCCTTTTTGTCTGAGAGTGTCAAACTTCATCATGAACCTTGTGATGACAACTTCCATATTCTGGCATTTCTCTTCTAGCTGTATCATCAAATTCTTTTTATAAATAACCTTCCTAACTTCTAGGATGGTTTCTGATCTATCACTGATTCCAATTTCTTCAAGTTCTTGCCTATTCTTGGAATTAATAAATTTTATGATCTCATTTGTCTTTTCAGGTTTTTTTCCAAGTTCTTCTTTTTATCTTTTGGATAGCTTCTCTTGCTACTTTGACTAAGTCTTTCTGTTCAGAGATAAGCTGTATGAATGGCTAAATATCATTAACAGATTCAATGATATTGGCCCATAGTTGTTGCTTGGATTGTGCCGTGGGTTATTTTAGTGTTAGATCTTTCTCTAACTTCTTCAATTGCTCATTCAAACTGTTTGTCTTCTGTTCTTCATTCTTGTGCATTATCTTATCAAGTTTCTTTTCATCTTCCAGAATTTTCAGCTTTTCTTTAAGTCTGTTAATTTCATTTGTCTGAATAGACATGTCCTACATAGCTTTTACTAGTTTACTTGCTTCATCTATAGGCTGTGTTGCTGTTGTTGAAGACTCTGTTGCTGAAGTTTTTGATGAGGTGATAGGTAATGTTGTAGCCATTGGGACTGTAGGAGCCAATGATTTTGATAATGTGGAAGGTACAACTATTGTGACTACAAGAATTACAGTTGCGAGAACTTCTTCTCTGGCCTTTCTCTCTTGGACTAACTTGTCCATTTCATTATCCATTTCCTTTATCTGGGAATTCAATTTTAGTATGAGATTCATCATCTCATATTTTTGATTTGCATCCTGTAATACTTCCTTTGCTTGAGGATGTTCAGTAGGAGGCAGCTTAATTTTCTTCTTTAATGCAAAAATGTTTGCATTCTTCTTCTTAATGAATTCATCTGCAACTTTGACATTAATAGGATCATATCCTACTTCAATAACCAAATATTCCAGTGATTTTATTCTATTGTCCTTAGCTTGAGAGGATGCCTTTTCCAATTTGAGCTAATCTTTGATATTTGCAAGAGTGTTTTGGAGCGTCTGTACACTCATGGCCTTATTTGTCATTGTGGAGTAAAGAATTTCACCAGCTTGTTTGTGAAATTCTCTTTGATCAATAGGATGAAGATCATCTGCTTGAAATTCATATGATGACTTTTTGTAATCAGCTGATGACTTAGGATAATTTACTTTAGGCTGCAGGAAGGTCATCTGCATTTTCCTAGTTTTGTAGTCAAAATCAGAAAGCAATATGCTTTGGTCACTGGGTGACTGCTTCCAATACTGGTTGTATGTATCAGTCTTCAAAGCTTCATTTCTCATCATTATCTCTTTTTATTTATGCATAATTTCCATCTCCCTCTCTGTTGGTTTGCTAGAAGATGAAATTTCAACACTATGTTTCTTCTGAATAAGCTAAGTTTTTGAAGTTGTAGGCTGATGTATTTCTTCAATTATTGTAGGAGGTGCATTGTCCTTTGCCGTTGTATCTGTGTCAATCACTTCTATTGTTTCCACTTCCTCATTGATAGGATTTAATTTTGGCTTCTTCTTGTACATCAATTTAAATTTGGTTTCATTTGTAGTCTCTACAGTATATGATCCTTCCTCTCTTATTCTCTTTGAGCTTTTATCTTCTTGGGCTGGAGTCTGCAAAGTTTGACTAGTATCACCTTGCTTCTCTGCCTCAATCTAGGTGTTCTCCAACCATTTAGACTGGTTGGAGTATTTCTCAATATCTGGTTTCTTCTCATGAACATAAGGATTTAGTTTGCATTTAACTCTTAGTTTACTTATTATTCCTTGGGGATCATAATACCATAGAAAACTCTTATTGAATTTAAACTCCTGCAAATACTTTGTAGCTTCTGGACCTGCATCTCTACTGTTACAAATGAAAGGGCCAACTTGATAATTTATTTTGAACTGTGGTTTATTCTTAGCTGCTAAGAAATTGATTGAATCAAAATTAAGAATATGTCTTATATACTCAAGGGAAAATAACCTCATTGGGAGGTATTTGGGTAGTTTATATGGAATAAGATCTGATTCATATACTCTTATCTCAATATGGTTTTGGTACAAGTACCAATCTCCTATTCTATTATGCTTCGACAACTACAGGAACTTTTTAATCTCCTCACTGATTCTGGGATGCATGCTGTTGTTCAGAATATTGACCATAGGATGAATGAAGGAATCAATAAACTCTATATAGGTGGACTGTGTGGAGTCTTTTCTTATTAAAGGAGTCCAAAATATGACTGATTATGGGTTACCTTCAACATCAAGCTTCTTAAGGTTGATGGAAAATTTCTCTAATTGAAAATATACAAAAATTTGGAAAAGGACTAAGGAATATTTGAAAACACCTTCTTCAGGCATTTTGACCAACTATTCATGAATATTATCAGCAAGGTATTGGGAAAAATTGAAAATGGTAGTAGGAGGCTGACCAGGTGTGAAAGTAGACAAAAAATCTAGTACTGCAAAATCAACATGCTCATTTGTGAAATAACCAAGAACAAAAGACAACATGCTAATTATATGTTTGGTTATTTCAAAAAAAATTGCAGATGGGTATGGAGGATTTATCTTGGGAATTTCTACAAATCAAGGCATGAAAGTTTGAAATATCTGGAACCACTTGGGGAAGTCCATATTCAGATACAACTGTGTAAGAGCTTCAATGGACAAAGGGGTTTCATTTGGTATGGATTGGATCTGGAGCATTTGATTGATTGATTCAACGGTAATAGTAATCAGAATTTATTTTTGGGGGTTTATTATGGCTCTCTGGTCAGGGAAATAACAAGATTGACAAAGTCTGATTACTTCTAGGGACTGGAAAGTTTGTGGGAATACATATTTTGGAAAATCAGATTCCCAAATAAAAACATCATCTGCTTGGTCTATGTATTTTTCATGGCTCCAACAGTGGAGCTCAAGAAGGTTAAATTCAGTGAATGTGTTATTAATCTTGAAGTCTCTGTCAGCCAAGGGAGTGTGTTCTACATCTACAACAGGGGGTTGTAGAGGATTGACATATACAATGCTTTTTGAAGCCATTATTTTGTTAAATTTCTTCAATTTTTTATTATTTGACTTAAGAAAAACTTATTTAGGCCTGTAGGAGCACCTCAAAAATATTATTACAGTTTGCAGACTGATTTAGGATGAAACATGGATCTTTTCTATGGTCTGAAAAGGTATAAAATTGTTCAATTGTTCAAACTGTACTCTCTGTGTTCAAAAACAATCTCAGTACTCAAAATTCTATAAAAATAGGTCCAGGGTTTGTAGAAAAAAGGATTTGGGAAGCTATAGGGTTTTCCTTTTAGGTCTGTAGAGGCTTCTACTTTATGTAATTGATAAAGTTGTATTCTCTGTGACCAAAGTAATCTCAGGACTTTATAATTTTGCAAAAGGAAGCCTATGGTATGTAGGAAAGGTTTGAAAGGAACATAAGGTGTCCTTTAGTCTGCAAAGGCTTCTATTTTAATTCAATTATTGATTACTTTCTCTTTAGATCAAGAAACATGCCTTTTCTTTGAGGAATACCTGGGAAAAATGAAGATTTTGCTTTGCAGACGGGTTTCTGAAGCAATAGAGGTTCTTTGAAGCTTCTAGTATTTATAATGCTTCAATTCGGTTCTACAATGTCTTGTATCAGCAAAGGTCTTGAATTATGGTGAAAAAGGCTTGAAAAAAGTTCGTTCAAGTGATCTGGTTGCTCGAAATAGGTCTTCAGTGCTTCTTCTGCATGAAGGTGTAACAGAAATGGTAAAAGGGTGAAATGGGTGATTATATGCATTTTAATCCACAGTGATTATATCATTGAATGCACGGTTAATTTGAATTGATAGGTTGGTTTGTGAAATGGGCAGAAAAAACCGCTCAGTGGTTTTCACATGAGTGAAAAATGGTGTGTGGTAAAGTTTAGATTGATGCGATCAAATAAAAACTGGCCACATAGCAGGGAGGTAAGCTCCGCAAACCGCACATTTCACAAGGTTGGGGTATGGTTAAGGATCGGGCTATCGAATGTGCGATAGGAAATGTTGGTCGTTAGATCTAATCGGTTGAGATCTGATGGTTGGGAGGATGCGACATATGCATCGGGTTTTAAAAGGCGCGGGGCTCAGGTTTTTAAACCAATGCGATATGTTAATATGCATATAAACTATGGTTTTAATTGCATGGGGTCGGGACTTTGTAATAATCGGAGTTCAATATATTAACCAATGGGGTTAGGGAAAGTGGGATATTATAACAGGCGGGGTAGTAATATGTGGGCCTGAAATATATCACAACGTGGGGAATTAAACCATAGGTTATATAAAAAATAATGGGTTGGGAATAATATTTATAAAGGAATTAATATAATACGGTTTTTAAAGGTATAACGGGAGCTAATACGTAAATTTAAATGTTAAAAATGAAATATAAAATGAATGGGGGGTGGGGGGGGGGGTTAAATACACTAAGTTTAACGTAAAACTTTATATCGGGAATGAATATTTACATAGTGGGTCCCGACATAAATATTTAAGCATTTAGACTTAGGATAAAGTATCTTTATTGGTTTTTGGTGTATTTTAAAATGAAAAGGGAAATTATTAAAGGGGTTTTACTTTTCCCAAGTATAAATGTGCATTTTAACTTAGGAAAAGGGGTTTTGTAAGGAAAAATGAGTGACGAATGGGAAAAGGGGAAAAATGAAGGGAAGGGGATATTTTTACTAGGGAAATTATTTTGAAAGGAAGTTAGTAAATGAAATGACCATTTTTCTGCTATCCATGCCTTATGAAA
Organism: Pinus albicaulis; assembly: GCA_034641835.2. NCBI lineage: Eukaryota > Viridiplantae > Streptophyta > Pinopsida > Pinales > Pinaceae > Pinus > Pinus albicaulis. Next base: position 1,906,809,841 of record CM076575.1, on the reverse strand, counting down.
ACTGCTTCTGCCTACCCATCTGCTACCCTAACATTTTTCTTCATTTACATGGGTGCATTCAAGCTTGCAGACCCTTATTCATTTTATTTTAAACAACAAACTAACTAATTCTATCCTTATTTCTTCCAAGGGCTTAGATTTAACTGTTGAGCTCCTTAGTATTCTCTACCTAACTACTGATCTGCCAAGATTAAACAGTTTGGATAGATCTTTATTATCTATCTATCAACATGAATTTTAAAGCATGAAAGGTCAAGATTAAGCAGTTTGCCCTTTTATGGATTGTGGCATTTTTAACAAGCTGCACACAATATTATTTTGCAAAGTGAAGTAAAAAGTAGCGGCATTTGAATTTGCATCACTTTCATGATCTATTTTTATCTCTTTTTTGTTTGGGGTTCACTTTTTATTCTTTTTGAACTTTTTTCTTTCAAGTCCTTTGATTTTTCTTTTAGGACTTTTACCCTCTTTACATTTTTGAATTTTCTAATATGGGAAAATAATTTTGCAGAAAGCAAAGTATGTACATATTACAAGACTTAATCAAAGTAAATTAAAAATTATGAATCCTATTATTATAGGACCCTAACAGGTCCATTGGTGTAAATGGATGGTGGTAGGACAATCATAAGAAACGTAATCAAGTGAGGTTAAGTGAATAAATTTGTGGCGTCTGATGCGTTGGCTATGTTGGGAACTGTTGTTCTCAATGTTTTGCATACTATGCACGCATAAAGGGAGTTCTCTTAACCTTGACATTATGATATCTAGTAATTATGTTGTGAGCATGATTATGATTATATGTGTGTGTGTGTGTGTGTGTGTGTCATTGTCTGACGTGATCATGATTGCTTTATGTTGATGTTTATATGTGCATATATGTATGTATGTCATTGATTGACAAGTTCGTTAAGATTATTTTGTACTAGTGTTCACATGTATATATATATGTTCGTGTGTGTAGTTGTATAACTGGGTGGTTACGAATCATGATTTTTTTATGTTGATGTTTATATGTATATATATGTATGTATGCAAGCTGTTTTCTGACAAGGTCATCAGGAATCATTCTCATGGAGGAATGATTGCTTATGCAGGTAAATGGCATGAAGAGGTTCCTGGTCTTATGAGGAATCAAGTGGGAAGGGTACTCCTGGAAGATCTATGAGGTCAATATCATGTGGATATGAATTTATATTATATGCTTTTACTATGCCTATGTTTATGTTATGGATAGGTAACGTTGATGGATACATCGGCATAATGGAAGCAGTGTGATCAGTGGCATGCTGGAACATGCATGAATAGTCAAAGGACCCTAGAAGAAAGGTTTCTTGGTAGATTCAGTGTGTGGTCTATGGATGTGCAGTACTAGTGTTGTGTATATGTTGTGTACATGTGGTTTTGGGTATATATGATTACTGTGTATATGTTGTTTATGCAGTGTTGGGTATAGATGGTGCTATGTACATGTTGGATATGTAGTGCTATGTACATATGGTTTTTTTTGCATGTTGCATATGTGGTGTTGTGTACATATGGTGTGGTGTGCATACATGTGGTGTTGTGTGTATGATTTTACATGTGGTGTTGTTTGCATGTGGCGTCGTGTACATGTTATACATGGGGTGTTGTGCACAAGTGTTGCTATGTACATGTCATGCATGTGGTGCTATGTATATGTGGTGTTGTGTACATGTCGTGCATATGGTGTTGTGTACATGTGGTGTTGTGTACACATTGTGCAGGTGGTGCTACGTACATTTTTTTCAGGTGGTGATGTGTACATGTGGTGTTGTGTACAAGTGTTAATGTGTACATGTTATACATGTGGTATTTTTTGCATGTCGTACATGTTGTGTTGTGCATATGTGGTATTGTATGCATGTTTACATGTTGTTTTTTGTATGTGTGGTACTGTGTATGTGCATTGCGTAGTCATGGTATCGTGACATGAGTATTCGTTATGTTGTACTTTGTGTACATATATGTATTGTGTTATACACTAGGTGTAGGTGTATGTGTTGTGACATAAACCGAATGTAGGTGTATGTGTTGTGTTATACGCTGGGTGTAGGTGTGTGTAGTATGTTAGATGTAAGTGCATGTATTTTATGGTGTTGCATGTCGTTTGTGGTTGTATGTGTATGATATACACTATGTGTGTGTGTACGCAGTTGAAGAGAATGCACTGGGTGTTTTTCGAGTGTGGCAAACGATCTCGTGTGCGTAAAGAAAGGAAAAAGGATAAAGGAAGAAGTAAGGATCAATGAAGGATAAGTATTGGTATTTTATTTCATTTTTATTATGCATGTGATCTATGATTCTGACTTATGATGGTTACATGTGATATATGATTTTGATTATGATGTTTGTGTTTTGAGCTAACCGGATGAGATATGTTTATACATGATGATTTAGTCAAAGATGCTAGTTTGACTTGTTGTGAACAGTAAGTGAGTAGGTATGTGCTTGGTACAGGAAAGAATGGAAAATGCCTGGTTGGGTGGTTGAAATTGGCTACAATAATTAGCAGCAACAACAAAAGTAATTGTAAAATGCAACAATATGTTGGTAAAAACTCTAGGAGTAGGGCCATTGTGGGACACTAGTACCCAATAGTGTCCATTGATTTCCATAAGAATGTTATGGTCGATATCATGGTTTTGAGGTAGGTATATGCCTTGGTTGTTTGATCTTCTGATGCGAGGAAGCCTCGCAAGGGATGGATCACTCGTGATAGGGGATGCCGAGGAACTTGGAAGGTGAGTGACTGCAAGGAAGGGGATGAACGAATTTCCCGAGGGACTGTGTAGCGGAGAAGGGAAGGTCGAGGATGGATTTTTTTGGTCATTAACATTTCCATATGGAATCAAATGTACATTGGGAGTGTGCCCTAGAACAATAAGCCAAAAAATGTTCACTGAGAGGACAACGACCTAGGATTATAACGTTGGACATTGGATGCAGGTTTGAATTTGGCAATGGATTCTAGACTTCCTGGTGTTATCACTCCGCCAGATTCCCAAGGCTGAAGAATGAATCCCAACAGAGGTAAACACAAACCAAAATTTTGGCTTGGTAGCTAGCCCTACCAAGTTAGAGAGGGCTCGAAAGAGGGGCTGCAGATATCTCTTAGGGGGAATGCGCGGGCCTCTAAGGAGCGACAACTAGATTGAAACTCTGCAGAACCCTGATCTCGACTCTGCAAGCCTGCCAGCAAAGCCAAGTAGTACAAGACAAATCTGCAATGGCACTCTACCTGATTCATCCCATGAACAACTCCGGGGGGGGTTTGACCCCCCCTAATTTCACGCCTTTCATTTTCGGCAGCATCCCTCTGGAAACCTCCAACTTCCCATCCAGCTCCAGATCTGAGGGAAACAGCCATGAATCGGCACCAAAAGAATCTATGTCTACGGGGCACAATCCAAATCAACACAGCGAGCACGAATCATCCCCATGCAAGCCCATCTCGAAGAAATTACCAAGACTAATCACTGAAGATCCATGTATAGACGAATATAGAGACCACATGAGTAAGCATGCCCTGATCTGCAGATTCATGGGGGTCCGACTTAACAAAAAGGCTCTCTGCTGGTGGATAAACCAGAAATGGAAACCCAAAGGGGACTACAATCTTCAGCTGGGATCGAGGAGCTTTTTCACCGTCACCTTCACCCACAGGGACGACAGAGATCGCATCTTCGAAGGAGGCACGTACTTCCACAACTCTGTAGTATTATACATCACGTACTGGAGGCCAAACTTCGCTCCAGAACAGGAAGATTTCAAAAAATTTCCAGTGTGGATTCACCTTCACTCTCTGCCTGTGGATTACTGGAACAAGCGAATCTTAGAGGCCATAGGAAACTAGCTGGGAGTCTTCATCAAAGCCTCAGATCTAACATCACAAGGTAAGTACACAACTTATGCTAGAATCTGTGTTTACCTGGATATTTCAAGACCCCTCCCAGGCCATATGGAGCTGATCCATAGAGGAGTGCAATGGAAGCAAACCATTGATTATGAAAATATCCCATTCAGATGCCGAACATGCCGCCAGCATGGACATCTCAGTCATGGTGCCCTGCCAATCAACCACAGCCTCAGGCACAACTGGAACAAGTGGATACTCCAACACCTGGTTTCACCTCCGCTTCAAGAAAGAACAAAGGGGAGAAAAGAAAAAAGGCTCTGAAACCCCCCACCAACATTACCCCCACTAATAAGGCCTCCACCCAGCAAAATTGCTTTGAAATTCTGGGCAATATTGACTCATCAGAGCACCCTTCAGTCCCTCAGGCCCCCACTGATCATGATCCAACAGTTCCGAGTCAACCCATTCCTACCACCAATGCCCCAAGCACAACATCTGACTCAATCCACGCCCAGGCACCGCAACACCAACATGACTCCTCTCTCATTCAAAATATCACCAGCCACACCTCAATGCAAACCCATCAATGCACAGAAATGCAACCAGATCAGCCCTCCACAACCCTTTCAAACAATCATCTGGAGGAGATCCTTGGCGATCTATATTTTCAAAGGGTCAATGAGCAATGGTCCAAATTGGGAGTCGATGCCATTCCTCAAGAACATTTGGAGAAGATATAAATGGCCAAAAGGAAATGGGGAAATAACATCCAAACAGGCATACAATCCAACCTGGATCTAGATCAATACAAACCACAAGGACCAGGCAGAAAAAGAGGGCGCAAATCCACAAGACAGAAAATACAAGAGCTGGGAAGACACCTAATCAATGAAAGAAAAATCAGGGCATTGGTCCTTTCTGCTCCAAAAATAGCTCAATGAAAATCACAACCTGGAACATCAGGGGGCTCAACGGCACCACCAAAAGAAAGATCCTGAAAAACTGCCTATTCTCGCAGCACCTAGACATCGTACTCCTGCAAGAATCTAAATGCTCTCCCAAGAGCACAGAAACACTCAAAAAACTTGTTTCCAACAGTCACCAATGCATAAGCATAGATGCAATCAGGAAAGCAGGAGGGTTGATCATGTTCTGGAACAAAAGCAAATTCTTCTTGTAGAATGTTCTTTCCACCAAGCACTCATTATCGGTAATTTTCAACATGCCAGAATCAGGGCAATCGATCTGCATTACCAACGTATATGGACCCCAACGACTTCAGGAAAAGTTGGAGATGCTGCTAGACCTAGACGAAGTCAGACAAAACCATGGGGAAAATCACTGGATTTTAGGAGGAGACTACAATATGATTACCAATCTAGCAGAGAAAAAAGGAGGCTTACGAAGACTGGATAAGGACTCGGTAGCATTCAACACCTTTATTGCTGAATCCAAATTCATTGACATCCCCATAGTCAATGGTCTACATACCTGGAACAATAAGCAAGGAGGAAATCGGCAGACAACATCAAGGCTCAATAGGTTCCTCATGTCGGAATCCATTATGCTACACAATATCGACCTGGAGGCCAGCATTCTGCCCATTAGAGGATCTGATCACTGGCCAGTGTAGATCCACTTCACCAATTTGGATAAACCCCACAACAGACCATTCAGATTCGAAGCCTTCTGGACAGAGCATCCATCATTCATGCAGAACATACAAAACTGGTGGACTCAAGCCACCATAAGGAGCGACAACATCATGTACATATTCCAACAGAAGCTCAAAACTATAAAGACTAACCTCAAACAATGGAACAAAAACACCTTTGGCGACATATTTCAAGCCAAAAAATAACTTGAGGAAAAAATGGCGAACCTCCAGCTAACATTGATCAAAGAAGGGCCCAATGATGAGCGGAAAGCTCAAGAATCAGATCTGCAAAGGCAATGGGAAGATCAACTAAAACAGGAAGAGCTACTGTGGAGACAGAAATCGAGGGTGCAATGGTTAAAACAGGGCGAACGCAACACCAGTTTCTTTCACAAGTCAACCATCCAGCATAGAGCTTTTAATCGCATCCTCTCCCTCAAAAATGTTGATGGCGATCAAGTCTATTCAAGGGAACATATCGGATCTGAACTCAACTTGTATTTCACCTCTCTTCTCAGCGATCCCATCCAAGATCGATCCCAAGCCATAAATGAAATAATTCCGGCCATTCCCAGCTTAGTTACAGAGGATCAAAATGCCCTCCTTCTAAGATATTTTACTGAGCAGGAGATTGAAGAAACAGTATTCACCATGGCCACGAACAAGGCCCCCAAACCTGACGGATTTACAATAGAATTTTTTAAGGCTTGCTGGCCCATTATTAAAGCTGACCTTCTCCTTCTTGTAAGAAACTTTCACAGAACCAAGAAAGTCTTACCTGCCATCAATGCCACTTTCCTCACCTTAATTCCCAAATCGGACCAAGCGGACTCCCCTGACAAGTTTCACCCCATAGCCCTTTGCAATGTCCTTTATAAAATCCTTTCCAAACTGATGGCTGGCAGACTTAAATCCGTCCTCCCCTCAATAATTTCTCAGGAGAAAATTGGCTACGTCGAAGGTAGGCAGATCACTGACAGCATAATCCTCACCCAGGAAGTATTGCACTCTCTCAAATCAAACAGAACTCCAGGCATGTTAATCCAGCTTGACCTGTCCAAGGCCTTTGATAGAATCAGCTGGAACTATATGAGAGCAATCCTCCAAGCTTTTGGTTTTAGTCAGAAATGGAAAAATTGGATAATGGAACTGGTCTCAGGTGCTTTCTTTTCAATTCTGCTGAATGGAGGACCCCTTCAACCCTTCAGTCAATCCAGAGGTATAAGACAAGGAGATCCCCTGTCTCCTTTTCTCTTCATCATAATGGCAGAAGGGCTGGGAAGATATTTAGCCAAGGCAAAACAACAGAACCAACTCAAAGGCATCAAACCAGTACACCAAGGACCCATTGTAACGCATCAGCAATTTTTAGACGATACAATGCTCATGGGCACCCCCACAGTGCAGGAAGCTCGAACCATCAGCAAAGTGTTAAAGACTTTCTCGGAGGCCTCAGGTATGGAGATTAATCTAACCAAATCCAAACTTTTTTTCTTCAACACATCCATTCCTGTGCAGAGAAATCTCAGCAGAATTCTGAATATTCAAAAGAACTCCCTTCCAACCAAATATCTTGGTATACCGCTTCCGGAATATGCCTACAAATCGGTCAATTGGGAAGCCCTCCTCAACAAAATGAGAGCCAGGCTAAGCAGCTGGACCCACCGGGCCTTAAACATGGCCAACAGACTGATATTGGTCAAGTCTATCCTTCAAACCATGCCAGCTTACATGTTCTCAACACTTGCATCCCCTAAGGCGGTTTATAAGACAATTCGAAGCATTCAGCGCTCCTTCCTCTGGAATGGACCCTCTAAGAAATCCAAATGGGCCCTCCTCAAATGGATAGACATCTGCAAACCAAAAATGGAGGGAGGTTTGGGCCTCAGAGACCCCGAGATATTAAGCAAGGCCGTAGCAGCAAAAATCTAGTGGAGATGGGTAGAAAATCCTAACTCCCTCTGGGGCACCATGTGGAAAGCGAAGTATACAACCCAAATCATGGACAAAGACCTCATCAGGCTTACAGGTACCACTCAAGGATCCCCCATCTGGAACAAATCCTGGGAAAATAGACATATTGTTCAGCAGCATAGCTTCTGGGAAGTGCACCAAGGCAACACAGCCCTATTCTGGGAAGATGCTTGGCAGCAGCTTCCACCCCTGGAACACCCAGACTGAAACACTCTTAAAAGAGCTATGCAGGAGGAAGGAAATATTACAGTAGCAGACTACTGGCAAAAGGAAAGCGAGGCAACCATATGGAAAAAATGGATATCCAGAGAACAATGGCATACCCAAGCAGGCCCAAGGAATGTAGACCATCTTCTACAAGACTTGGACAAAAGAATAATCCTAAGATCCAACAAAGAGGACATCCTGAGATGGGGAAGTAACCCCAAAGGCACGCTCAACCTCAAAGAAGCATATCAGCTCTTGGCGGCCTCCTTGGATCAGCAACCAGACCACAAATGGAAAACCCTTTGGAACAGAGGAACATGGCCAAAAATCACACTATTCTCCTGGTTGGTCCTGCATAACAAGGCACTCACATGGGAAAATCTTCAGAAACGAGGCTTCATAGGCCCTTCTTGATGTATGCTCTGCGATAATGGTCCGGAAACGCTCAATCACATACTCAATACCTGTCCCACGGCTCACTCTCTGTGGGATGACATGGCCATGGTATTTAGACAATCTGATAGAGACAGAAACTCCATCCAACTCTCACTAAGCAAGTGGAGATCTTCCATATCCTCCAATCCCCTGGTCAACAGTGCCTGGAATCTAATTCTTGGAGAAATAGTTTGGATTCTGTGGAAAGAGCGAAACGCAAGAATATTCAAAAACTCAGCAATGGCAGTAAACGTGTTGACAGGGAAAGTACGACAACTCATAACAGAAACGATCAATGCCATGGGCATACTGCCGATAGAGGGCAACACATCTCCAAACGAGGCAAGAATTATACAGATCCTAAATCTTCAAACAACAACCAACCCTGTTGGAAGGAACCAGGCCTCAACAGGAACAACGCAGGACAAATGGACGCTGCCCCCTTTTAACACATTCAAGCTCAATTTCGACAGGGCTTCAAGACAAAACCCGGGAATGGCAGGCTATGGGGGAGCAGTAAGAGATCACACAGGCGCAATTCATCTCATATATCATGGCAATCTCGGAGTGAACACCAATAACGCTGCAGAACTAATCGCTCTCATTCACGGCCTCACTCTGGCTGGTCGCTACAGACTCCTACCTCTGGTAGTGGAGGGCGATTCGGAGATCATAATAAGGCTAATCAGGAAACTCCAGATGGGCGCACAGGTGCACAAGGTGACCCCAAGCTGGAGACTATCGGCAATTCTGAAGGACCTCCAAGGCCAACTTTGCAACATGCAAGGGATCACTTTCCAAGCAGTTCGCAGGAAAGCAAATAAGTTGGCTGATGCATTGGAAAATGTAGGGATCGATTTCAATCTGGCAGAATACCACAGCCTTTGGCAAGATCAGGTGGAGGGAGAACTCAAAGCCAACTGCAACAAATTCCAACAATCAGATCTGCAAACACAGGCCTAGGCCACAAGGTACTCGATGGTTTTCACCACAGGAAATGTATGACAAACTCGATCACTGTAGGATCAAACATAAGCAAGTCACATCCAAGGGATAACTTAGCCACCAGACTCGGGCAAACTCAAGCCGCATCCCTGCACACCAGTCTCTGAAAACTCAAGCCACATTGAAGAATGCTCGCTCACACTCTTCAAGCAGTGCAACTCTGTGTTGACTGGAATTTCTGGGCACGCCAGAGCACCTCGAGTTCCAAGGAAAATTCTATTGGCCAACGACATCCATCTTCAGCCAAATGCATCCATTGGATGCGATGCCAAGGCATGTTGCAAAACCAACTCAGGGAGGTCACATTGACTCCCAGGAAACTCGGTACTTTTATCCAACAAAATTAATATAAATCTATTTAACTTTACAAAAAGTTAGAGAGGGATCTCTCCACAAGGTCACAGCCAGGAGGGGTGGAGGAATTAGGGTTTTTAGGCTAGATATAGAGTGTAGGGGTTGTTTTTATTTGATTTGGTTGGCTTTCACTCGATGAAGAAATTAGTTCAAGGGAGCTAGGCCAGGGAAAATAAGATAGGGTTGTTGGGATTCAATGGGGCAAGGTAGGCATAAGGCTTACCACTTAAAATATTATTGTAATGGGATAGTTTTTATACTGATGAGAATCTATAAAGAGCATGGGAGATGTATTCTTCCCAAACAAGGAAAATGGACAAACTATGATCAATTTCCCAAAACAGAGCATGAGCACGCATGTGTTCTGCCTATCAAAAATGAAAGAGATCATACCATAGAGATGTAATGAACATGAATACAATAAATTCTAACATATGAAACTGAAAAAAAAAACAATGATAAACATCATACCACAAGTATCCCAAAAAATGGCTACAACTCTTCTTTATTAATTGGCCAAACTGAGTACAATATTTCCTTGATCAACAAGCTAACATCCAAATTGATTCCAACCCTTGCTAAGAGTGAAGAAAGAGACTAAATAGACATCAAAAAAACATTCACTCATCCTCAGGGGTCGAATTCATGAGGTTAGGAAGAGATCCACAAAATATTGAACGGAAAGTTGGAGTATAGGATGGTCCAAGTGACTCATTCCTAATTACATTCAGACTGATTCATTTTGACTCCATGATAAATTTTACCCAATGAATCTACCCCTAGGTAACTAATCCCAAACATAATTACATTTACCATCAATAATTACGTAGGTGGAAACATTATTTCTTGAAGAAGAGTCAAAATTTCAGAGAAATTTGGAAAAAAAATCAGCAAAATGGTCATTTGTGCCTTGGAAGTGTCATTTTCGCCCTCCATGTTGAAGTCCACCTTTGACTCACCTATAGGTGTCCAAATCAGGCCCAAGATGGATTTTTGGAAATCCTTGCGTGTCCTATTTCTGAATATGCCTCAAGTTTAAAAAATTAAGGTCATTTTCCCCTTCGAAAAGTCATTCTCCCAAGACTGGTATTTGTGTAGAGCCTAGGTCAAAACAGGGGCAGAAAGGTGATTTTTTGAGCTTTTCACTTATCAAAACTGCAAACCAAGGCTGGAAACATGGTTTTCTGGATTGGTCTTTAGGAATCTAACGGTACCTTTCTTTCCTCAAAAAGTGCCCCAATTTTTTGCTAAATGTCTGTCCAAAAAAACTCAGAAATTTCTAGATTTTGAAAAAAACTTTAAAAATGCCCAAAAACTAGTAGAAAGGTTGATGTTTATGTGTCTAGGCTTGTAGGGAAGCCTCAACATGTATTTCTAATTTCTTCTTCTCCTCCATGGTCAAATATTCAATCTTTGCATTGGCTCTTTTGAGCTTGGCCATTGCAATTTTCTCCTTTAAGGAATGGTGTTTGCCTTTCCTCCTCAATACGTCATTGTCTTTTTTAGCCTTTGCTAGCAGCTTCTCCAAGTTTGATTGGCTCTAACAAGCCATGGCTCCCTATTTTCATTGATCAAAATAGAAAGCTGCTCATTTAGGGTTAGCTGATCAGCAAACTCAGCCTCCCTTTGTTTTTTTAGAGCTAGAACTCTTTTCAACCCTCTAGTTCTAGGTTTCTTCCTTGGTGCTTGTTCCTCTTCATCATCAAGTAATCCATACTTTTCAAGTGTTTAATCTAGCATGGCTTTGGCCTTTTCTGCCTCCCTTTGAGCAGTGACATACCTGACCTCGCCAATGACCTGTTTAGTCTTCAATTGCTTATTATCTTGCTCAAGGAAGTTTATGACATAACTGGCCTTGTCAATATTAGTTTGGAGCTTCTTAATCATGCAATCCTTACCTTTGATGGCTGCATTAGTGATTTTTTTCATTTTCATCCTCATGTAGGTCAAAAAGCTGAAATTCTCGTTCTCTTTCATGAGGATCCTCCTCATTATGACTAATGGCCTCAATCACCTTTTCTTTACCTTTGTCCACTTATTGTGTTGTTGTAGAAGGCATGGCCCCTTCCACTCTATGTGGAGAAAACACATGCCTGTGGCCTCTCTGGTAGGTTTTTAGCAATGGCTCAACCTCAACCATATTAGCCCACTTAGGCTTAATGTCCTCAATCTTGCTAGGTGACCCAATGTCATGATGAGATGGAGATGAAGGAGGTGAAGGGGATTGATCTAATGATGATGAATCTATTATGGGTTGAGATGGAGGGATGAAATTGGATGGCTAGGATGATGAAGGGAAATTTTGTGCATGTTGAGTGGATGGCTCATTGAAAATATCATTATCTATGAAGGCATTCCATGCAATGTTTAGTTGACTAAGATGGTGGAGGACTATGATTTTTATAAGGGAATGATGAAATAGAATTATCATTTGATGTTCATACTCCTTTTTCTAGGCAATGTATGCCACCTTATCTATACTCCAGAAATGATAATAGGGTATGTTAAGCATCCTTACCCTAGTGAAATGCATTAAGAGCCGGATGTGATAGGAATAAAGCCTTGAAAATCTACCTTTACATGAAAAGTATTTCATGATTATCTTCATCATCGGTGAATATTTGTCCAGGAGGTGAGAAAAAAGGAAAGAAACTCTTTGTCTGATTTTGGTGTCTTGGTTTTAAGAAGAAGTAAAAGTCTTGTTTGTTCAAATTACCTTTCTTGAACCACTTCTCCCCAAATTTTGGGATCCTGGTGGCAGCTGAAATGATAGCAGTTGATAGAGTAAAAGTGACACCAGCTAATGTAAATTGGTTGTCATGGATTCCAGATATGAAAAGTCTTGTTAACATGGGATGGTGTTGGACCCTTTGAATTTTCTCACAATAATCATAACAACCAACATGTTTGAATCATGCCACATTCAATGGAGAAGCCAAGAGTTTCGTAGTGTTGGTAGGCTCAAGTCTGAGTACTCTTCCCCCTTTATGTGGCCTCCTCACTTCTGTTTCCTCTCCTTCACTGAATGATGTGTTTTCTTCCTATGTTTCCATGGTGTTTTTGTCAGAACCCTAGGGATTAGGAATGGGGAATGGGAAAGGGAAAATGAGGGAGATGTTTGCTAGTGATGTGTGAAATGGGGAAGGGGATAGGGAGTAGTAGTATAATGAGATTTTAGGATAGGGATTTGGGGATTGGGAGCCTAGGTGGATGTAACACCTACGGCTTAGGGTTTTGGGAGAAAGTTTTAGGAAAATGGGATTTTGCAAACCAAGAGTTTGGGAATGGGTTTTTTTAAGTGTGGGAAGGATGCAAAGGATAAGGGAGTGAAATTTGGGAGTTTAAAAGTATAATGGGATAATGGGGTTTTTTACCAATTCAAACACCAAATTAAAACCTCAATTTTGAAAACACTTCAACACATAAACTTGTGAAAATGGTTTTAAATGGCATGAGCTCTTACTCATTTACTTGGAGGTCGATGAGTAGATTGAGGGAGATTTGAAGATGATGTTTTTTCCACTGAAACACGTTCCTAGGGCTTGTTGGTCATTTTCACCCTTGACTGAGTATTTGCGCACTTGACTGAGTATTTGCGCCCTTGCTCAAGTGTTTTCACCCTGAACTGGGCATTTGAACCCTACCTCAAGAATTTTCACCCTGAACTGGGTATTTGTGCCTTGCCTCAAGCATTTGTGCCCTGAACTCTACTCTTTTGCCAATTTCGCTCAGAAATTCAAAATTTTGGTGTCTTAGAGTGCTTTCTTGGTGTTTGGAGGAGACAAATGAATTTGAAATGAAGTCAAGGAGTCACAAATACTAAAGTGAATTTTGAATTTGAATTGAAAAACCCACTTTTCTAATGTTCATTTCACCTTTTTGACGCATTTTTTGATTACCATTTTACTTGTATCTTTTCTTATTTGCATGATGATGTTGTTGGAGTTTGGAACTTTTCACTTTCATTTTGGCATGTGTGATTTGAGTTGGCAGCTAGGGACAAAACTTGTTATATATTATGAGCATAAAATTACATAAAAAATTAAAAATAAATTACATCTCTGTTTTGAACAAAATTACACCTTAGTATGAAAATCATACTCTAAAACAAAAATTACAACTTTAAAAATGATATTTACATGCTGATAAATCCTCTACAGATGGTTGAGAAGGTTTTATTTGAGTCACTCTCAAACCTTTGTTGAACTTATTGGGATGAAATGATGTGTTCATGAACCTTGAAAAATGAAACCTAATTGACCTAAGAGGACCTTGGATGACTTTGACTGACATAATGACATAGTGAAATGAGCTTTTAAGATTGTTTAATGCTCAACAAGACATGAAGGTGGGTCAGAAAATGTGAAATTTTGAGGGAGAGTGAGGTTTTATGACTAGGGCTACCATCAGTGAATCAATTTTTTGCATGACCTAATGGAATTATAAAAATTTCTGAGTGGGACACCTAAAATGAATATGAAAAGAATGATTTTGATCACTGATGGTAGAATGAAAATTTTGACATTAACACTTCGAAAGGAGGTGAATCCTGGTACTAATTTTGAGGGTGGAGATGTGAACCTATAAACTCCCTTGTTGTGGATGCAGGCATCGTATCCTTTCATTTGTTTGTTGAGAAAATGTGCATATGGGTATATTATTGTAAATATCGTATTGATCTATATTTATAAATATCCCTAGAAAGTATGGTTATTTGTTGGTTGAAGCAAATGTGTATGAGTGTATATGTGGTTGTTATTATAAATACCTTAATTAGTTGTGTTATAAAGCTCCAGTAAATGTTATTATTGTCATGTTTTCAGTAGGTGGTCATTGTAAATAATACAATGAGCTAAGTTATAAAGCTCCATATGCAATATGTTTTTGTGTTTTAGGAGTTTTTCTGTGTATAGGTTTGACTTAACATCGAGGACGGTGTTCCCCATGGGGGAGGGATTTGTAACAGACCCGAGGTTAAAATTTCATGTAATAAAAGTTAAAAAAGGAAAAAATAATACCATGTGCAAGGGACACTTATTCCAAGTTGAATGTTGGGCAAAATATCCTAGTGTGGGTATTCATTTCAGTTATAATGGCTAAGGGAAACTAGGAAAGGAAATGGCTAAGGATTTGGAAAGGAAAAAGAGTGTTTTTGGCACATTATTTATGAAAATAATGGAAATTAGGAGAGAAGGAAGGTGAAAGGTCACAGGTTGCATGTGAGGAGGAAAATAATGGAAAATGAAGAAAATAGAGGCCTAATTCATAAAAAGGCTTCGGAGGATCAGTTGGTAGCTTTTGTCAGTGTAACCTTTTGTCAATTTATTTTTGGAGCTCTCTCTCTATCTCTCACACTCTTGGATACTTAGATTTTTCTTGGAGAAATTCAGCATTGGATCAAGAAAGGAAAAGAAGGCAAGAGGAAGGAAGGAGAAAGAAAGGAAGAGCAAGATCAAACAACTACAACAAGAGTTTTTGTAGGTATCAGTTTTCATGTGTGATTTCCTTGCTATATTTGGCATGCATGGTATTGCATGTAGATTATTGGTTCTCTTGTTTTCACCATGGGATTTTCTAGGTGTGACAGTGCTTTCAGCCTAGCCTTTCCATTTCTGGATAGTCATCGGGGTGGGTTATCATGTTTTGGTTGAGCTAGCTTGTCAGGTGGACTCGAAGCTGAGTGGGGTGGTCTTAGGATTATTCACAAGGCCTAGAAATCCCAAGATGGGATACAAGGTAAAGCCTGGATTTGAGCACCTCGATTGAGCCTAGAAATACCTTGACTGGTGATGGTGGAATACATGGTAAAGCTAAGTGATATGTACCCCTGATTGGGCCTAGGAATCACAGGTTGGGAAATATTGTAAAGCCCAAAGGGAGAAGACCTTGCAGGCCTAGGAATCCCTTTACCGGTAATGGAGAGATACATGGTAAATCCAAGAGGTTGAGACAAACAAATACCTCACGGTTTAGGTAGAGAGATCGTCAGAATCCAAGATTTTGTCTTCCTAGTGATCTAGTGTGGATTACGGTAAAGCCTAGTTTTGTATATTTATGGTTTATGGCCTAGTGATCGAGTGAGGATTGATGTAAAGCCTGGTTCTATTGATGATATTGAGGTGGTTTAGCCTCGGGAATCCCTGGTTGAGTTTGCTTCTAAGTCCCACATTCATGCTTGGAATATGGCACAAGGGTGATTGGTTGAAAGAAAGATTTGGTTCAACCAATCTATGGTCAGGTGGAACGTGGAAGTCCCAAACTTGGTTGGTGTTTGCATATATTAATATTAGGTTATTTCTTCTTGATATTTCATGAGTAATATACTTGTCTATATGTGGAATTTTTGGTTTTTATATACTTAGTATTTCTATTGTTTGTATGTTGGTTTTGAATGTGTTTTATGACAGTGAAAATGAATGGTTATGTTGATGGTGTTGGATCCGCCAACATTCTTCGGATCTCCCTGATATGAAGTACCATTTAGACTCTTCCACTTACATGACTCTTTACATTCATGTGTGTCCTTTGGAATTCCACTTTACAATACATTTTTTTACAATGGATATAATATACAATAGTGATGTGGCGACATGACCACTCATGACATGACATGACAGTGCTAACATGGAATGCTTGATGATATGGAAATTTCAAGCCATTTTTGATGCTGAGAGTTAACTGTATTCATGAAAAATCTCTTCTCCACTCCTTTGCAAGCCTTGATGGTCGGGAGTCTTCAATGATATCATGTCTTGAAAGTGGTCGCAAACTGGTATCCTCTCACTTCCCTCGATCAATGATCTTGTAAATTCAACCACAAGAGTGTCTTTGAGCATAATTTCTTCCCTCATCATCTCACCATGAATTGATTGAGAATTTGTTCCTACAATTCACTCATGACAAGATGACATCAATCTAAAAACCCCTACTCTAATATGATGCATTATGATCCATAAACTGAGCCCGAGATAGGTGACAGGCTGGGAAAGAACGCTCGGTGACTGCGCATTTAAAACAGGCAAGCAAAAACCTTGATCCTTGAGACTACACAGTGCGCAGTTCAAGTTGGGATGAGGGACATGACTGTGAAATTTACGGAGTCAAAGGGGATAGGTAGTAAACATGAGATCTTTGGAAGCCAACTACGCAATTCAGGAACTAAGGGATGCCTAGGTGACTGCACAATGTGTAGTTCTAAGGCTTAGGGGATGAGATTGTATCTTGAAGTTGTGAAGTGTGCAATTCAAGCCAGGGTAGAGGCCTCAAATGCGCAATTACTGAGGTCAATGTTGAGTGTTGGTCACTAAAACTGCACAATGGGGAAATCCTTGTGAATCTAGCACTACGCACTGCGCAGTGCCAAGTAGCAGGGTCACAACCAAAGGACTGAGACTACACAGTGCACAACTCAGGGGAAGCCTGTAGAGGCTAGGTTTATTGGTCAGGAAGTTTTCCATAAAATGACTAAGTGAGGAACATGTGAGATTGATGTGAGCATTGATATATTTTAATTTGTGATCACACACTCAACATACTTGACGAATCACATGCATGGATCATCCGAGACATACAAACAAAGCATTATCCTCCATGTGAAAACTTTGTGACCCGTCATGACAAGTGCGACACCAAAGATACACTTTACGACGACCATGAAGACACTTGTGCAACGGTGTTCATAAATTTTGGAATGAGTGTGATGGGTATTTACATATTTAGAACAACTCATTTTCATAAATATGACATCTTGGAATCACTGGAACAAGCTCATACATTCATTGCAGTAGCCAACATTCCAAAGGTGACACTTTTCCTACCTTGCAAAAGGGATCACAAGAGCAATATAATGAATTTCAAAGTTTCCGACAGTCATAAACAAGACCAAGGAAGGCTACGAAATTTGGGTATAGGCAAAAATTTTGGAGGGGATTGTACCGGCTACAACACTTGGCGACACACTGGTAGGACTCCAACTTCTCTATTTCAATTAAATTATTTTGTGTAGGGCCTTGGTTCTTAATGGAGAATTGATTCATCATGCAAATCACTTTGGTTTCCCTACTACCCCGTGAATAGACCAAGTCCCCATCATGCCACCTCGGTTTAACTCGACAAATATTTAGCTTGATCAAAAAGTTTCAAATAGGGGTAGGTTAATGAAGCTCGTGAGTTTAAGATTTTCATAGCATAATTTTTCATCTTTGGTGTTGCTCTTCTTCCAGCAGGCTTAGACAATACCCCGACGGAGTCACTCCAGGAATCACAAACATTACTCTACTTCTAGTGAGCTTGAAAATTACCTCAACGGAGTTGCTTGCTTCACCTCTCTGCGGAGGAGTCCTTTCTCTTATTTCACCTTTATTTACTATTTTAAAAGAAGGTTGTACATTGGTAATTATTTATTTTGGGAGGAAGAGGGATGACGACTTAAAGAAGTATACAAGTTTCTATGATTTATTTTTTCTTATTTATATTTTCCCCTCCTCCCATTTTATATGTTGGATAAGCATGAAAATACCAAAACAAAAGGACCAAATATGATCACAAGGTTTCCCATGTAGACACGAGTTCATGGTTAGCCCAAGACTCTCCTTACAGACGAATCATATTTTTCGTTGGAACTTCATCGACCAAAATTCATAACCAACACCAGGAAGACATACCAATGGATAACCAAATGTTGAAGTGTCACAGTGATCCTTAGACTTCATCCACACACAATATCCCATAAACCAACACGAGGACAACACTTTATTCATAAGACAGATAAAACATAACAAAGCAAACAAAATAAATGAAAATAAGAAAAACGAAGAAAATAGACTATGTACATAGTGTAGGGCACATCCTCAAGCTTATACTGAAAATAATGTTTGACATCTTTACCATTGACAGGGAGAGAGTTAGTTTTCCCGTCAAGTGTTTGAATATGGTATGTGTGTTGTCCAAGATTCTCGTGTATAGTGAATGGTCCAATCCATAGGGATTGAAACTTAGTGTGTTTGACTTTGTCCTCATGAGCTTTATCCCATTTCAAGGCTAACTCACCCACACCGAATGAGTTCTTCCCTGTATACTTCTTGTCAAACCACCTCTTGATACGGTTTTTATGGAGTAAGAACTTTTCTTTGGCTTTCAATCTTTCCTCCTTGAGCTTATGTAGCGTGTCCATCCTACGTTGTACCATAAAAAATGGCTTGCCTTAGCACTCCTAGAAAAGTTTGAGGGTAGGCAAGTAAATGTTGGGAGGAAGGATGGCTTATTTTCTATAAATAGTAAGTAAGGGGAGGTATCTAGGAAGGCTTAGGTGTAACTTTGTCAGCCCGTAAATCATTCACCAAAGTGGAGTGCCAATTCCTTTGCTAAGAGATATGGTCTTCTTGATGATGCGAATCAAATTATTATTCGTGGATTGAGCAAGACTACTCTTATGAGGGTAATAATTAGAAAAATGATTCAACACTATACCATTTTCCAATGCAAAATCATAAAGCTTGAGTGATGAGAAATATGTTGCATTGTTAAAAGCAAGTGACGTGGGAATGCCAAACTTGGAAATGATGGTATGCTGTAGGAAAATTCCTGGTCATTCACTTGTTTGAGCAGAACTAATTATGTCCACCGCGTGAAGTAATTTGTAGTTGTGATAATATGGTGATGTTGCTTCGACGATTATGGAAATATCTCACCAATTTTATCTAAGCCCCACTATTGGAATGGTTCTTCCACTGCAATAGGTTGCAGTGGGGCAACTGACTTCTTATTCCTACCTTGGCACACCTTTGATAGACTTGAAATTTACGGACGTAAGCGTGGGCGTCTTTGAATAACGCGGTCCAATAGAAGCCATCCCACATGACTTTATGTGTTGTTGTGTTTCCCGCAAAATTCCCTCCGGCTGGTCCATCATGGAGATCGCATAATACCTTCTCTGAATTGAGTGTGTCTAAACACCTGAGCAATACTCCATTGTGGTGATTTCTAAAAGGCACCCTATGAACCAATTGATATGATAAATACTTTAGCCTTAGTGCCTTATTCTGCCATGTTGAAAATTTGGAGGGCACGTTTCCACGCTCAAGGTATTGGTGCACATATGCATACCAATAGTTCGTACTGATAGTGGGGATGGTTCGCTCGATATCAAACATCTTAATTTCTTGCTCCCGCCCCGAGGGATTTTCTTCTTCTTATTCATGTACCACTTCTTTTGTCAGTCGAAAAATACCATGAACCTTAATTATGTGAATTGGTTTGATTTCTAAGTCATACTCATTCAAAAAGGTCACCCAATTCGCCCTTATTTCACCCATCTCTTGTTGAATGAGGAATGACCCGGCCGTTGGGTGCGGGACAAAGATAATACAATGATTCTTCAATAGATAGGGCCAGAAGTGTTTTACCGCCTTGCATACTGTGTAATCTTATTTATCCATGGTGGGGTAGTTCAACTCAGGTCCTTTCAAACTTTTTTTCATGAAGGAAATAGGGCTCTCTCTTTTCAGATCATCCTTTTTCATAATTACAATGACAAAATATGTGTTAGAATTGAAGGTGTAGAGCATGAAATCCTTATTTAAATCTAGGTTGCATAGTGCGGGTGCTTCTGCGATTGTCTGCTTGATACCAGAGAACACAGCCTTTTCCCTTTTGTCCAATTTATAAAAAATGTTCTTCTTTACTATCTCCCGTATTAGTTTTACAATTTGAGCATAATCGGAGATGAATTTTCGGAGGAATTTGATCTTCCCCAGGAAGGATTGCATGTCCTTCTTATTCACTAGGTGGGGAATCTATGTGATTTCTTTGACCTTGTCCCAGTCTACCTTAATCCCATATTTTTGCGATAATGTGCCCCAAGAGGTTACCCTTGAACGCTACAAATATGATCTTCTTGGGATTAAGTGATATCTTGTATTTGTGACATCGCTCGACGATCTTCTTCAAGTGGTGTATGTGATTTAACCTATGTTTGGAAAATATGGTTACATCATCTAGGTAGACCACCATGCACCGTCTGAGAAACCCATTGAATGCGATGTCCATGGCTTGCTGAAAAGTATCACCAACGTTAATCAACCCAAATGGAATTTTCTTGAAAGCGAATGTTCCCCACTTCGTTTGAAAATTAGTTTTGAGTCTGTCAAGTTCTACGACCAAAACCTGATTGTATCCTGAATACCCATCCAGTAAAGAGAACATCTGAGACACCGAAAATTTTTGTTCCATGGAAAACATAAGGTGGTTATCTTTGTCTGAGGCATGATTAAGATTCCTGAAATCAACACACAAGAAAATTTCTCCAGACTTATTTTTGACTGGGACTAGATTTGACACCCAAGTTGAGTGCCGCACCTTGTAAATGATCCGAGCATCTAAAAATTTTCTTATTTATTTCTAGATAAGGGGTTCAAGTGTGGGATGGAATTTTCTCAATTTCTGTTGATATTGCTTGGCCCCTTCCTTTATTGGAATGAATTCTGGATGATTCATGTGTCATAAGTTTTAAGCTCATCATAGGTCCACGTGAATATGTCTCGGTACTGCTTGAATAGGCGAATGAAGGTTTTTCATTGTTGTGGCGTATATCAAGTAACAAGGTTAACATCTTTCGAATCTTCCTTTATTCCCAAATTGATATACTCATGTGATAGTGTGGACCTATGATTTTTGGTGTTTGTGGGTCTTCAGAAGCGATTATGTAGGTCATATAGCTTTTCTAAGGACACCACACCATTGGGGATTATGTTTCATTTTCTCTTACTAGCTGCATCCTACAATGCTTCTTCATGCTCGTCCTTATCGATCGCTGCGTCCTTGAATACATCAACACTTACTATGAAATGAAGTATCTATTGGTCATAAAAAAAAAAAAGCATTAATTAGTGACATTATCGGGCATGGATGGTTTATAAATAATTTCAAATTTAAAAACATCCCTTAATGGTGATAACCGAGCAACAACATTATCTAACGCATCCACAACTGTGTTTTTTATTATAGGAACCGAAATAATATTGAAAGCTTGGAAATGTGAAATTAAGCACCATACCTCTTGTTGATAGCTCTTTAGATGAGGTGAATCACAATGAATGGTATTGTGTACCTATCGTCCCACTATTTTTGAATAACCTACTACTTTTAAGGGTGTGAAATTGGGGTTAATAGCTCTTTTTAAGCCCAAAATGGGTGCCTCATATTCAGCGGTGTTGTTTGTGCTCTCGAACTCCAAGTGACTTGAGATGAATTATTTTCTTCACGTTGGGTATACTAGAACGCAACTAGCTCCCGATCCATCCTGTGTTTTTGAACCATCAAAATAAAGTTTCCACAAGTCATATGTACAAGGGTTGTGAGCCACACTAGTACTAAAACTTCTATCGCTACTACTAACTATACATAAGTCATTTGTACCAGTTGGACTAGGAAGGAACTCCAACTATGTTTCTGGTGGGAGTGGGGATGGAAGTGCGAGATAGAACCCCAGTTGTGTTTCCATGATGCAATTGCCGAACAAAAGTCCTATGAAGGCCATCGGTTCATTATGCCCATTCAAGGGGGTCACATTGTGTTTCATGTATCTCTTTGTTGAAATTCAACAATAAAATGCATCACATACTAGTGTGGGATTCCAGTCACACATTGGTGAGGAATTCAGTTACACATTAGTGCTAAATGTGGGCATCTAATTTATTTTCCCCTTAAATAAATTGGACAATAAATTGAAATTTCATCTCATAAAAATTTGAATCAGTTAACTAAGTCATGAAGACTGAGTTAGCTCAATAATTTCGAATTGAGGGTCTAATATGAGGCATGTAGAGTGATTCTAATATTTTAGGGGTCCAGTTGTAGTTGTAGCACTAGTGTGGTGTGAATATAATAAATTAACTCAAATTAATTGAGTTAAAATAAGTTTACCTGGTTCTAACTGAGTGATAATCTAGTGAGAGGTCTAGTGAATTAAATTAGATTTAATTCAGAAGTAGCGATCAATCATATAACTAATGATTCGCTATTAATAACTGCATGCATGTCAGTTCCAATAAATACCCAGTTGACACATAGGTTAAAGGTAATATAACTATCAATTTTATTATTAGAAAATTGCTCGGGTGCAATCAAGCAAGGTTGAATTTCCTATCTAATAGGGACTTATTTCTCTATGAATTACGTGAGCAAGGAAAATTAGAGGAAGGCAAGGAATTGGCTAAGTGTTTGTCCAATTTTTCCTAGATCAGTGTGAGACGATTGGTAGAGTGCAAGAGATTCTTGTGAGAAAGAATGCATTGTATTTTTTTATGATTCCTTGACTTTATACAATATATGATAGAGGGGTTTTGAGTATTTTCTTTCCCTAGGAATATCTTGTGTCATGCGATTGATTTACTTATTTCTCTTACATGCATGTGATTGAGCGATCATGTTTTATATTCCGCAAATATTGTAGAATGATTTAGTATCTTGTTTTAGTACATTACATGATCAGATTGAAACCATTGGTATAATTTCTACATGGTAACAGAGCATCAAGAATCACAATAGAAGAGAAGAAATTGAGTTTGTGTTGAACAAGATTCAAATTTGCAGATTCATTCTTTGGTACCTAGCAACTGACCAGGATGTCTTTCACTAGCTCGACACTGGAATATGAAATCGAGGGAAATTAAAACTATATTGCATGGAAGGACAATATGGAGGCAGTATTGGAGGATAACAGGCTAAAGGAGTTCACTGACACTGATATTCCTAAACCTCCTCAGGTAGATGTTGCACAACATGAAGCATGGAGGAATAATTTTGAAAAGGTGAGGAGGATATTATTAGAGGGAGTTTGAGATCATATTTTCTTGAGTCTCCATGGAAAGGAAACTCCATATGCTATGTGGAAGGCCCCGACAAATTTGTTTCAAAGCAGCATTGACCACAAGAAATTGGCACTCAAGGACAAGATCAAGAAAATCAAAATGGAGAATGGTGACACAATCCAAAATACTTGACCAATTTCACTCAATGTTGAGATGAGCTTGGAAGTGTTTGGATTACTATGGCTGATGATAACTTGGTGAGCCTAGCACTTCTAGGCCTTCCAAAGAGCTGGCATAGTTACTAGAACTCTGTGAATGGGAGGGAGCAGTTACCAAAGTGGGAGCGAATATGGTCGGATTTGGTACAAGAAGAGTTTCAACGGAATACCAGGGATGGATCCTCATCCAAGACTAATGATGAGGAAAATTGTGCCTTAGCTGGAAAGGCAAAGAAGGGGAAAGGGAAGAAGTTCCATTCCAAATCTGAGACCGGCAAAGAAGGCCTGAAACAAGACATGTCAAAGGTGAAAAGTTTCAACTATCATGATCATGGACACTATGCCACAAATTTTCCACAAAAGAAGAAGAACAACAAGAAGGCTCTGAGAGCTATGGTGGGCGAAGCTTTTGCCTCACAATTTTAGTTGGACTTCTCTCTCATCACATGCATGGTGTCAACTATGATGGGATATATGTGGTACTTGGATAGTGTGGCATATTTCCACATGACTGGAAACAAAGAACTATTTAGTAGCTTGGAGGAGAAGGATCTTGAGATGCACATCGAGATGGGTGATGGAGGGAGGTATAACACTACCATGACTGGTACAGTTACTTTCCAGAGAGAGTTAAGTAAACCTTTCATATTAAAAGATGGCATGCGTGTACCATGTTTGAAAAATAATTAAGTTTCAGTTGCTATGTTAGAGGATCTTGGATATGATGTGGTTTTCATTGAAGGAAAGTTTTTCCTTCGTCACAAAGCCAGAGGAAAGGTAAAGAAGATTGGGGTTCATCAGAATAACCTCTACAAACTTGATGTATATGGTTGTGCAACATTGAGCAGTAAAGCAGATGGGGTGGTGAGTCGGGATAC
This sequence comes from Pinus albicaulis, assembly GCA_034641835.2. Lineage (NCBI taxonomy): Eukaryota > Viridiplantae > Streptophyta > Pinopsida > Pinales > Pinaceae > Pinus > Pinus albicaulis. The sequence goes on along the minus strand of CM076575.1, from coordinate 1,906,785,425 downwards.
CGATGAGTTATGGCACATCAGGTTTTGTCATCTACAACACAGTGCTTTGAGGATCATGCATCAAATTTCTACAGGGCTTCCAAAGGGTACACTTACGCAGAGAGACACATTCAAGGGCTGTACTATGGGGAAGTATACAAAGGCCACCTTTCATGAGAAGGAGAACCGACCAATGGAAATCCTTGAGATATTTCACTTAGACATGTGTGGACCATTCTCAACAGCTTCCACAACAAAGCACAGGTATTATGTGATTTTTGTTGATGACTTTTCTACAAAGTGTTGGATTTTCTTCATGCAGAAGAAAGATCAGACGTTCTCTAAGTTTTGTGAGATCAAAGCACTAGTAGAGAAATATATAGGGAAGAATGTGAAGGCTCTAAGGAGCGACAATGGTGGTGAGTATATCTCTAGTGAATTCAAGAACTTCTGCGACAAAGAAGGAATTAAGAGAGAATTGATTGCACCTCATAACCCACAACAGAATGCGGTTGCATAAAGAAAGAACATAAAAATTGTGGGAGTAGCATGAGAAATGTTACATGATCATGGATTACCATTGCATCTGTGGGTAGAGGCATGCAACACAACAGTATTTGTGCAAAGTCGAAGTCCTCATCGGACACTTGGCATGAGTACACCAGAGGAGGTTTTTTTCAAGTAAGAAACCGAATGTTTCATATTTTAAATTTTTTGGCTCATTTTTCTATTTCCATGTGACCAAAGATGCCAGGAAGAAGATAGAACCAACAACAGAGGTTGGGATATTCGTGGGGTACACAGAAACTCCCCACAACTATCGAGTGTATTTTCCAGCACACAGGATGACAATTCTAAGGAGAGATGTGAAATTTGATGAGGAGAAAGCCATGCGATTGTCCCTTGAGAGGGAGCTTGACTTGCATGAAGAAGAGGAACTCTTAGTTCCAAAGGATGAACCTCAAGATGTGGATCAGCCACAAGCAGAGGAACAGAGAGTGGTAGAAACCACACATGAAGAGCCATCCACCAGAAGTGGTAGGAAGCACACCAAAGACGCTAACATATTGATGATAGATGTGATAGAGAATGTAGGTGCACCTACATCACAGCATAGGTAGAGAAGGTCCCCAAACATGTATATTGGATACATGGATCTTATGAGCGAATATATTGTGACAGAACCATCCTATTTTGAGGAAGCAGTACAGTATCCGATATGGGTTGATGCCATGGTTGAGTTGTATGACTCCATTCTCAAAAATAGTGCATGGGAAGTGCTCCCAAGACCAGTGGGGAAGTCAGTGGTTGGATCTAGGTGGATCTATAAGGTGAAGCAAGAATCATATGGGAGTGTGGAGAAATACAAGGTTATATTTGTGGCTAGAGGATTCTCACAAGTAGAGGGGATTGACTATTAGGATACTTTTGCACTAGTTGTAAGGTACTCATCGATTAGATCCATCCTTGCACTCTCAGCGCATATGGGATAGCAGATACATCAGATGGATGTAGATAAAACCTTTCTCAATGGATTTATTTAGGAATAAGTGTACATTGAGCAACCAAAAGGTTTTGAACCTTAGACAAAAAGTCAAATGTGTGCAGACTCAAGGGAGTATTGTATGGGATGAAGCAAGCACCTTGTGCTTGGTACACTAGGATCGACAACTATTTCATTGGGTTGGGATTCACAAAGAGTGAAGTGGATGCGAACCTATATCATATTATGGTTGATGGTAAGATTTTGATTATTGTACTATATGTAGATGATCTGATATTGATAGGTGATGAGCAGCTCATAAATTCTTGCAAAGAGGATCTTGTAAGAGAAATTGAGATGAAGGACATGGGGCTCTTGCATTATTTCCTTGGCTTGGAAATATGGCAAAGATATGGGGAGATATTTGTATCTCAGGGAAAGTATGCCAAGGAGATTCTGAGGAAGTTCTAAATGGAGGGAATCAAACCCATGGAGTCTCCTCTTGCGGGAAACTGGAGGAAGGAGGATGCTGCCTCAAGTGAGGTAGTGGATGCTATTGTTTACAGGCAGCTTGTGGGTACACATTTATTTGGTGAACACACAACCAAACATATTCTACACAGTTAACTAGCTTGTTCAAGCTATGGTTAAGCCTACCAAGATCTTTTGGAAGGCGAGGAAGCATGTTTTGAGATATCTCAAGGGCACTATAGAGTATGGATTATGGTACAAACGGACAAAGGGAGTGAAGCTTAAAGGCTTCACCGATGTAGATTGGGCAAGTAGTCCATCTAACAGGAAGAGCACATCGGGGCACATATTTAGCATAGGATCATATTGCACTCAGTTCAACAGAGGTAGAGTACATGGCAATTAGTTAGGATGCATGTGAGGCCATTTGGATGAGGAAGATACTTGTTGGTTTGTTTGGTCATCAGATGGATATGACGATGATACATTTTGATAACCAGAGTTGCATAAAACTCTCAGTTAATTCGATATTCCATGATAGATCCAAGAATATTGATATCTAGTACCACCATCTCAAAAATTTTGTTCAGAGGCGCATTATGCTGTTGCAGTACATTCCAATGGAAGATCAGGATGTAGACATCTTGACGAAGGCGCTAGAAAAGAGAAAATTTGAATACCACAGAGGCAGGACCGGGGTAGCTAATAATCCCTTTCTTGTTGAGAGGGAGTGTTGAAATTCAATAAGAAAACGCACCACATACTAGTGTCGGATTCTAGTCACACATTGGTGAGGAATTCCGTTACACATTAGTGCTAAATGTGGGCGTCTAATTTATTTTTCCCTTAAATAAATTGTAATTTCATCTCATAACAACTTGTATGAGTTGACTAAGTCATGAAGACTGAGTTAGCTCAAGAATTTTAAGTTGAGGGTCTAAGATGAGGCATGTAGAGTGATTATAATATTTTTAGGGTCCAGTTGCAGTTGTAGCACTTGTGCGTTGTGAGTGTAATCCGTTAACTCAAATTAATTGAGTTAATTTAACTAGTTCTAACTGAGTGATGAGCCAGTGAGAGGTCTAGTGAATTAAATTATATTTTATTCACAAATAGTGATCAATCATATAACTAATGTTTCACTATTAATAGTTACATGCATGCTAGTTTGATGAAGACCTAGTTGAGACAGAGGTTAAAGGGACAATAACTATCAGTTGTATTATTAGAAAGTTTCCCGGGTACAATTATAAAGTAATAGGAAGGCCATGATGGATTACACAATCAAGGAAGGTTAAAGTTCATATTTAATAGGGACTTATTTCTCTAGGAATTGCATGAGCAAGGCAGGATGGAGGAAGGCAAGGAATTGGATAAGTGTTTGTCCAATTTTTCCTAGATTAGTGTGAGACGATTGGTAGGGTGCAGGAGATTCTTGTGAGCAAGAATGCATTGTATTGTTTCATGATTCCTTGAATTTATACAATATATGATAGAGGGTTTTTGAGTAGTTTCTTTCCCCACGCATATCTTGTGTTGTGCGATTGATTTACTTCTTTCTCTTACTTGCACGTGATTGAGAGATCATGTTTTGTATTCTGCAAATATGGTAGAAGGATTCAGTATCTTGTTTTAGTACATTACATGATCGGATTGAATCCACTGGTATAATTTCTACACTCTCTGAGTTTACTTGAATCTGGTTATCTTTTCCCTGATATAGAATCCATAGGTGAGATCAATTTGTAGTAAAGTATCCATATATATGGTATGTCCACAATTACTATGTTTATGCATTTTAGAACCCATTCGTTGGATGATAAGCGAATGATGACATCTTTGAGTTCATCGATCAAATGGACCAGAGTTTTGTCCAGATGAATAATCGGTGCATCAGTTTTTCTCCATGCTGCATTGTTTTTCTTTACTATAGATAATGAAATTGTGTTTACTGATACACCAGAATCAACCAAGAAATTGTGTACATTGAAATTAAATATTTCAAAATTTAGGAGAAAGGGTAGGCAAAGAGTGTTTACTTCCAATGATAAAGTGTGAAGTATTGATTTGAGAGAGCCAAAGGACGTACCTGACCCCTTGTTCGAAGGGGGAGGATTACCTGCAGAGGAGTGTCCAAGTGCTCGTAACATAATTTCTCGTTGGCTCGTGACCTTTGTAACTTGAATAGTGAGATGTTTGCATGAGGCTTCTTCATATCTTCCACTATGTTGTAGTCCACAGCGGGAAGGACAGCTGGAGAGTCCGAGGAAGTAACTGGTATTTTCACTTCCAGAGCGATCGCCTCATCTTTATTTTTTGTGGAAGAAAATTTTGCTGAGACCGACTTCCCAGACTTCCTCTGAGTGTTTTACACTCAGTTGACTGATGGACTAATTTTCCTCATGAAGGCTTCTTTGATTTTTTGCTTTGTCAACTTTGTGGTAATATTTGGCCCTTAGCTTATTAAGTTGTAACGGTTGGGCTGATTTTGGGCCAGGGGGTCACTCAGAGGTTGTTTCTTAGCTATATTATTTTGGGCAGTGAGCACACAATTGAACATGTTCATTGTGTTCCCAACACTTGGAGTCTCATCAGGTGCAACATATTGTTCCTTTTCTTCTTTCGGCTATGTTTTTTCATCAGCAAGTACCGTGTTGCAGAAATGCATAGCAATATAGGTCATAGCATGATTCCATTATGGGCATGTTTTCTGAGAATGGTAATCTTGATGATATGCACAATATTCAATCATGCCAAGTTTTTAAAGGTTCAATGCCACGTTGGAAATCTGTGTAATTTTTATGGTTGATTAATTTTGTTGCCAGAATTCACAGTTCTTTTGAGTAGGTTGAACCGTAAAGGCTTGCTTCTTCCAGTGGTCCCACTTGACCTTTGCTTAAGATCTTTCAATTCATTTGATGGGTTCTTCACCAAGCGGGTCAAGTTCTCAAGATCGGATGATTCCTTCTCTTTGGCCTTGTTTACTGGAGCATGGGACCTTTTACCTGCATCCTTGGAGTCCTTTGTTGATTCATCACCCGTAATGACTCTAATTTCCCGCAGGTCCTTCTCAATTGCGATCGCTTCTTCAAAATTTTATTCACGTGATGGTTTCACAGTCTGCTTTACGAACTGCGCAATGCTTGTTGGCAAGGCAGAATTATGATAATGTTTTGTGTTGGAGTCATGAGGCTTCGTGTCTTCTAGAAATTTGTTCAAGACACAACTGAACCTCTGATAGAAATATTTTACCTTTTCTTTTGGATCCATATTTAGGCTACCCAACACTTTCAAGAGATGGTAGGGGTCTTGTCATCAAAAAAATTCTCAAGAAACATTTTCTTAAAGCCCCTCCAATTCTGGATGGAATTTTGGGAAAAATGTGGTACCACACAATTACTCTACCATCCAAGTATACATGAAAAATTATCGTAGCGTAACTCAAGCGTTTGCAAATGTAGATAGAATTCGTCTAAGTGGTCTTCCGCTTTAATCGTTTTGTCACGGTCATACTTTGTTAAAATCTTTTCTAGGTATCTAGGAATTTTATGTAGCACACCCAAAAGTGCAAGTGGGCCCTTGGATATCCAATCCAGATCTTGGTTTTCCATGACTTCGTCTTCACCCTCCTCCTATTCTTTGTTAGAATCAAATAACTTTGTTTCCTCATTTGCATCGCTTAACCAGTTGAAGGTTATTCCTGAGAGTAGCGGGTTGTCTCTTTCTCCACCAATGAAAACTAGAGGTTCTTCTGCATTTTCCACAAAAACTTATAATTATTCGATGGTGGCGAGAACTACGTCTTCCAAGGTGGTTACCACTACTCATGTAGAGGTATTATTGTTACTTTTGGGAGAATGCAAAATATTGTATATTCTTTGGTATCAATCCAACTACTTTTGTGAACTTACGGGTTATGGGACGGATAAACTGAATATGATTGTATCAAATTTTACAAGTTTGTGTGGGTTTTGTTTTAGAGGAGTCACCAACTTCAAGAGCACGAGTAAGGGAGGTAGAGTGTATTTTATTGCCTTGATCGGAAGATGTAAGTTTGGGGTCGGTGTGTTTATCAACCATAAAAAATTGGCTTCCCTCCTTCTAGCACCAGAAATGTTGATGGTGATGTATCCACCAACATTCAGGGGATATCCCCGATATGAAGTCCCAATTACACCTCACACCGTCTGGTGTAGGAGTCTGATTCATAACAAAGGCTCGATTTCCTTATTTTTAAAGATATTCCTTGGCTCTTATTTTCAGCAAGGGAAAGTGATTCCAATGTACTTTCACAAAGAAGGGGGCGTGCCTGGTGAGTGTCTGATTGCAAGTGTGTTAAGGTTCTTCTATTGCAAAAGGGGGGAGAAAGAGAGGTGATCCTCTAAGAGAGAGGTAATTGTACCACTTAGGAAGAGACACACGTGAACCGAATGATTCCTTCTAACACCTAGCAGAACAGTCCACAACAGATGCGACAACCATTACACACAGCAACTTAAGAAAAATCTATCAGTTGTCCTGCAGAATAGTCCACAAAGATGTGGTAATAATTACGCACATAGTAATACGAGAAATTTCTTTCCAATATCCTGCGGAATAGTCCACAAGGATGTGACAACAATTACAACCATTACAACACATTCTCAATAAGATAAGCACTAAATTAACTGAAATAGTTCAAATATCTTACTACATGTGAAAAGAAAACATGAAATAAAAATGTTCATAGAATAGTCTTAAAAAAATTCAATATTCATGTGTGAAGAACATGTTGGCCTTGAATCGTTTTTGTTATTAAGTAAAATTTCTGAGACACATATGTACAACGAACATCACTAGCTCATATAGTGGAGCATTGCAACCACTCGTTGCTCCACAAAAGAACAAAATATTCTCTCTATTTATTTATTGGTGGAGCCAAGGTGAAAATTCCTTTGCTCATACAATGAGGGAGTATATATAACCAAGGGTGACTATAACTACCCTCATGACTATTTGACTTCCCATGAATTTTCCACTTACATGACTCTTTACATTCATGTGTGTCCTTTTTACTTCCACTTTACAATACATTTGTTTAAAATCAACAAAATATACAATAGTGATGTGGTGACATGACCACTCATGACATGACATTACATGACATTGCTGACATGGAATACTTGATAATGTGGCAATGTCAAGCCAATGTTGATACTAAGAGTTAAGTGTCTTCATGAAAGAGCTCTTCTTCACTCCTCCGCAAGCCTTTATGGTCTAGAGTATTCAATGATCTCAAGTCTTGAAAGTGGTCGCAAACGGGTGTCCTTTTCGCTTCCCTCGATCAATCATCTTGTAAGTTCAGTTGCAAGAGTGTCTTTGAGCATGCTTTGTTCCTTCCTTTATTCCCTCATCATCTCACCATGAATTTATGGAGAACCTATTCCTGCAATTCACTCATGACAGGACGAAATCAATCCGAAAACCCTAATCTAAGATGATGCATTTTGATCCATAAAGTGACCCTGTGATAGGTGATAGGCTGGACAAGGAGGCTCAGTGACTGTGCAAATGTGTAGTTCAAATAGGAAAGGAACCTTGAGCCTTGAGACTGTGTAGTTCATGCTGGGCTGAGGGACATGACTGTGTGGTTTGTGGAGTCAAAGGGGACAAGTAATAAATATGAGAGCTTGGGAAGCCAACTGCGTAGTTAAGGAAGTCAAAGAGGCATGGGTGACTACGCAATGCGCAGTTCTAAGGATCAGGGGATGATATTGTGTCTTGAAGTTGCGAAGTGCATAGTTTAAGCCATGATGGAGGCCTCAACTGTGCAATTCCTGAGGTCAAGGTCAAGTGTTGGTCACCAAAACTGCACAATGGGGAAGTCCTTGTGAAGATATCACTGTGTAACGTAGTGCCAAGAAGCAGGGTCACAGCCAAAGGACTAAGACTGCATAGTGCACAACTTAGGGGAGGCCCAGAGAGGCTAGGTTACTTGGTTGGGAATTTTTCCAAAAATGTGCAGTGCACAACTCAAGGGAGGCCCAGAGAGGCTAGGTTACTTGGTAGGGAAGTTTTCCAGAAAATGACTAAGTGTGGAACAAGTGAGATTGATGTGAGAATTGATAGATTTTGATTGTGATCACACACTCAACATACTTAATGACTCCAATACATAAATAATCTGAGACATATAAACAAAGCATTATCCTCCATGTGACAGCTTTGTGATGAGTCATGAAAAGTGCGACATCAAAGATACACTTTACGACGATTGTGATGACACTTGTGCGACGATTTTCACAACTTTGGAAATGAGTGTGACAGGTACTTACATAGTTAGAACAACTCATTTGCACAAATATGACCTCTTGGAATCACTTAAAAAAGATCATACATTCACTGTAGTGGCTAACATTCCAAATGCAACACTTTACCTACCTTGTGAAAGGGATCAAAAGAGCAATAGAATGAACTTCAAAGTTTGTGACAGTCATGAACAAGACCAAGGAAGGCTTCGAAATTTGGGTATAGGCCAAATTTTTGGAGGGGGTTGTAGCGGCTACAACAAGTTATAATCATGTTTTGATTTGTAAATGAATAAGTAATGAATAAATGACCTAATATATGATAATGTAGCTAATGATATAAGGCATTAGCGATTCTTAGTGATTCTCAGATAAGTATGATACCCATATGCTCAGATATATTGTTTAAACCAATAGAATGCATATTTGTGACATGTTTGACAAAATTCATGTCATGGCTAGTAGGGATCCATTCAAGTCCTTATTCAAGTAATTGCATTTACATCATTATTTCATTGTTATCTTTCATTTCTAGAATTGTCATGGAGTTCTAGGCAGTGACCTAAGTCTCGGGCCTAAAAATTTGGCACAAAAATCGGGCTCATAGGATCAGAACTACCTGGAATAGTCCCCAGCTACACGCATGCCCATGCTATGCGAGCGACTAGAGGTTTCCAGTCACACTCTTACCCATATCAAGGGAGCGATTGTGGGATTGATGCTCTAAAATGTTATTTTGTCTTAGGGGCTAGCATCCTAGAAGGTTTGTATGGCTCCTAGGTGTCTTGTAGTAGGCGCAGAAGGTATGTGTAGTTGTGTGGTGTCGGTTCCACTTCCTTAAGGTGACGAAGGAGGTTGAATCCGATCATAGTAGCCTCTTGTCATATGTTTCCCCCAACAAACCGGTTAACTTGGGTAAATGTGGGAGGAGGGTGTCACAAACAATGCGACATGCCTCGCACCTTTTGATGGTCATGAGATAGAGTGCATGAAATTGTGTTCTTAGCCAAAAATTTTGGTGTTTAGGGAATAGACATAAATTTGGTGTTTTATGTTGCTTAGAATTTTGGTGTTCGATGGACAAGGTGAAATTTGGCATTCTGCGTCACGAAGAACTTTTGTGTTCAATAGACATGCCAAAGTTTGGTGTTTCATGTCCAAAATTTCGGTGTTCAACATACAGGGTGAAATTTGGTGTTTGACGAACATGATGAAATTTTGCGTTCAAGTAGAAATTTGGTGTTTAGCTGAAATTTGAGGTTTGCGAAGAACTTGGGATTTTGGAGTTCCAAAGGGAACTAAATTTGAGGCTTAGAATGGAGTTGGCTAAAAATAGGAAGGCTTCTATTGTATGATTTGGCATGGGTTTCCTATATTGTATGTGAATGGGTTGTTTAATGTGATATTTGTCAATATTATGCAAGTTTAGGTATTAGGATGGTGAGTTACCTACTCCATATATTAAATTGTGCATGTGTATGTGATGAACGAGGTTCATATATGCAACAAAATATTCAAAATATCTGGAATATAAAATATCCATCATAGGAAAAGTAATGTGTTTATATATAGAATGTTGAATATACAAGAGGTATTAGATATGAGATGATCAATGTCACAAATGACGGTCTCCTTATATACCTAGGCACGTGCCCCTTCATGAACAATCATGCTATTTTAGACATGACTCTTCAGTAACTAATATATATATATATATATATATATATATATATATATATATATATATATATATATATATATATATATATATATATATATATATATATATATATATATATATATATATATATATGTATGTATATATGTATATATGTATGTATGTATGTATATGTGTATATATCTATATATATATATATATATATATATATATATATATATATATATATATTGCCTTCCTCTTCAGAATAACATTGTCCTCAACGATTATTGTTAACAAGGTGAGTCATCTGTTTCTTTGTCTTGTAATCAATTCATATTTTTATAAGTTCTGCAATTTGTCATCTTTGATGATACAAGATGATAGGATATAATGAGTGATAAACAAAATTGTCTAACTGAGAAGGGATATGACCATCCTAAATCAATCTTCTATGGAACTTTGGAATTATTTGATAGTTGGGATATTGTTATTGTAAGAATGGATTATGCAAACATCAATATTCTTCGGAACATAATTTTTTTGTTTCTATTCTGAGTGATACAAATAAGCAGGCTAATTGAGATGCCTAATTTGGATGTCAATAATGAGTCTTGTGATTTGATTTTCCCTTATCATGTGTGTGGAAATTCCTTGATTTACTTCAGGTATTGATTTTGTTTAGTTGATTATAAAATATTCACTTGGAATTTTCATCATTTAAACTGCAACATCTAAATATGTTTTTACTTCAACTGATTTTTCATCTTCTTGAGTTGTGATATTGATTGGATCAATATTTTCTTCAATTTAAACAGTTACTTCCACAGACTTTCATACTTATTTCGTGATAAGTTCTTCTAATTTGTTTTTCTATGATTTCTTATATTTTTTAAGTTTCTTAATTTGAGTGAGTATACTTTGATTATGATTTATGAGACGTAAGAGTTCTTCAATTTTTGATCCATCAACCTTATTTTCAGTGTTTTGATGTTCAAGATTTTCATCTTTTAAATCTTTGTTTTGTCCTTTTAACCTTTGATTAAGGGTTTTTAAGCGCAAATTTTATTTTTCCTTTTCCAATAGATTCTCATTAAATTTCTTCTTAAGACATTCCTTTTAATTTTCTATTTTTTTGTATCTTTTGACTTCTTGACCCTCACAAGTAATTTTTTACTATAGTCCTTAAACACCAAATTTGTTATGTTATTTTTCTATTGATTCTTTGTAAAATTAATATTCAAAATTTTTATATTTCTTTTTCGATGCTTTGTTCTTTTGTTGAATTTTTGAGATTTCTTCCTCTAATATTTTAATTTTTGTCTGTGTATTATCTTGATATTCTTCCAAAATAAACATGTCTGACATGTTTTTGTATGATTTTTAAAAGTCGACGAATACTCAAATTATGTTTTATAAGATGGACATATGGTCCAAAATATAGAACTATAATTCATTCCTTTTTCATTAGTGATTGACTCCATTTTGAGTTCGTCAATAATTTTTTCAAACAATACTTTGACTATGAAGCTTATGTATTCTTCGTAACAAGTGAGTATACAAATTGTGAATGTCCCACTTCCTCAATATGCTTTTAGAATTCCTTGATAATACTAGTTTTCTTCTATATATCTCTGTGTGTGTGTGAACCCAATTTTTAATCTCCTCTAATAACTCTCTAATATAACTTATAAAAATATTGTAAGCCCTTTAAACATTTGCAATTTATATCTAAGAGTACCTCTTGTATATGAGCTTCTTAATATCACCTTTTATGAATTTTTTTTAAAGTTGTTGTTGACGGGGAAAAATGTAATGCCAACAGTTAGGGTATCTCCCTAGTGTGAAGTCCCAATTAGACCTCACACTATTTGGGATAGGAGCCCCATCTAGTACGTGGACCCGACTATTACCATATGTGTTTTACTTTTGGTTGTCAAATGCAAAAAAATAAGCATGAGACCAAGTATGAGATGCCTAAAGAATGAGGAAAAAATCAACCCTCAATTGACAAAATAGTAGAACAATGTACAAGATCATAATAAGAAAATAATAAGAACAACATGCCTTAAGAGAAATTAGTTAGCTAGTATCATCTTAAGATATACAAGCAAGAAGACACAGATACCAACTGAAAATTAGTTCACATTTACTTAGCAGCATATGTGTGGAATGAGAAAGCAAAGATTCAAAGCAAGCATATAAGCAATAACTATGAATTAATTCATTAAAATAAAGCTAGTATGAGAACATACATATGCGAACACACATGTAGACATGATTGGAATATCAATTAGCTAATACAACCAACAAAGGAATGCATGTGAATCTGTGCCAAAATTGAAGAAATTCTCATTAATAATTTTGCTAGTTCAAGCATGTGTCACTCATCAAAATCCAATAGTGGGATGAGAGTAGTTCATATAAAATCCAAAACCAAAACCCTATCCTCATAATCACTCAACCTATAAACTCCCAAGAGAAAGAGCACTCTAAGCTATGAATACTACAACTATGCTACATGATTAAAATGCCCAAAAGCCCCAACAAATGAGGCAGAGGATCACTTCGTGTAAGCAGGTGACTAACCTTTAAACTCTCCCATGAATTTTCGTATTTCCTCATTTCCCATCCGAATCATAAGACTATTTACATTCCAAAATACTGTTGGTTGACCCTCATCACTTGTCATTTTATAAATATGAAAAATATTACAATATGATAAAAGAATGCACTGGGATTTAAAGCAGCAACTTGTAGACTTTTATAGTCATTCACATTCTTCGCACCTTCATTTCTGCAAACACATAACCAACAATTAGGGTACAAGATGGAGACATTTAATAATGGAATAATAAAACATATAACAAGCATCCTAAGACTTCCCAAACTAATGGTGAAGGGTTCGAAGGAGTTTACAATCATGGAGAGATAATTTCATTTCACTACCATAGTTTATCAATTAATTTCACTCATGCGACTCGAATTTGGCCTGTGCTTCAATGTACCCTTCACTGGTCCTTTTGTCCTCCTCTACTAATTTTTCCTCCTCGTTCACCATCATGTCAATTTCTGCTTGGATCAATATTTCTTTGTTATTTGTTAAAGTGATCTTATTAGATTTTCCAATGCCCTTTTCATCTATTTTAACATTCAAGATACCATTGACATCTACTTCAAAAGTGACTTCGATTTGTGGAACTACCCTTGGATATGGAGGTATTCCAGATTAGTCAAATCTCCCAAGTTCTCTACAACCCTTTGCTAAACTTCGTTTACCTTCAAAGACCTAGATTGACATATTTGTTTGTTTATAAACAAAGTTACCAATCAAACGAGAACTATAACAAAAAAAACATCAAAAAACAACTTGAAAATGAAAAGTGTTATTCTGGAATAACCATTATTTATTTATTTTTATTTTTTTGGGGGTAAATTTTCAACATTTATAAAAATGGAAGTAAAAGCTATTTTTTTGTGTGCAAAAAACACCCTAAAAACAAAAATGTTGATGCTGAAATAACGTCATCAATTTTTTTTGTGCAAAAAACATCCTGAAAACAAAAAGTGTTGATTTTCATGTTGGTATATTTATATATATATATATATAACAAAACAAAAAAAAAAACAAACAAACAAACATTAAAAACATTTTTTTAAGTTAAAAAAAAACAACATAATTAAAAAAAAATGATAAAATAAAATAATTAAAATACGAAAATAAAAATAGTTAACATTTAAATTTAAAAAAAATCATAATAATAATAATTGAGAAAAACGAAAACAAAATTCAATATTTTTTTTTTAATTAAAAATTTTTGAAAAATATAAAAATATAAAAAATAAAACATTTTAAAAATTAGAATTTAAAAACAAATTAAGAATTAAAAACAAAAATAAACAAATAAATTTAAAATACAAAAATTAAATTAAAAAAAATTAAAATTAATTTGTAATATATATATATATATATATATATATATATATATATATATATATATATATATATATATATATATATATATATATAAATTAAAAAAATATATATTATATTTAAAAAAAAAAAATTTAATAAATATAAAAAATTGAATTTAAAAAAAAAAAATTGAGCTGCCCACGTAGTGGGACCAACTCGTGGGCAGACCGAGTTACATGATATTATTATTATTATTATTTTATTATTTTATTATTTTATTTTTTATTTTTTTTAATTTAAGTTAATTTAATTTTTTTAATTTATGAGTATATAGAGTCTTTAGAGAAGCGTAGAGAAGAAAGAGAAGTCAAGCTACAAACAGAGTTAGAAGCCATGCTGGAAAAAAAATTCACATCTCTTGAAGACAAGATCCAAAAGCAAATAGAAAATAAAATAGAACTATTGGAGAATAAAATGGAGGCAATGGAAACTAGGTTGCAGGTCATAGAAAAACAAAACCAAGATATGAACCAAACATCCCAGCAAGGAAATATAGAGAGTCTTAAAATGAAGGACATGATTAAAGAACTAGAAGAAAAAGTTAACAACAATCTCACCCTAAATAGTGGGGCAGGTAAATTAGATATCAAACCAATTAAAGATGAAATGAAAAAATTGATCAAATTAGACCATGAGCGTAATAAAAGGGCCTTGAACCTTATAATCTTTGGTTTGAAAGAGGAGGTAGACGAGGATACTTTAGCCATAGCCCAGATAGAATTACATAATAGATTACAAATTGAAACCACGTGTCTCACAGAAGCAACAAGGTTAGGGAGATTAACTGCAAATAAAGGAAGGCTGATCCGAATAAAGGTGAGCTCTACTGACCATAAGTATGACATACTTAGTAAAACCTCAAGTCTAAAAGGAACAAGAATATTTATAAACAAATATCTCATTCCAGAAGATCAAGAAGAATTAAGCGAGGTTCAAAAGGTAAAAGAAGCTAAGAAGGAAGGAAAATGGGCAATAATCATAAATAGAAAAGCAGTTATTCAAGATAGAAACCAAAAATATAGTTATAAATAGCAATTCAACATGCTCCAAATTCTTTCTCGGAACTATCGGGGCTTTCCATGGAACAAAGGACCCAAGCTAAGTTGGATCTCAAAATATGTCAATATTATATTGCTTGTTGAAACTTGGGAGCACGAAGAATCTAAGGTCCCTAACATAGATGGCTTTGCACTATGGTCTACCTGGAACAAGCGATCCTCCAGTAGAGGAATTGGGGGCATAGCTTGCTACATTAAGAAGAACATCTCCTCCCATGCTAGGATTTATAAAAAAGACCCTTACAACCAATATAGTTGGATTGAGATTACTGACATTAATGATAAAAAGACCTACATAGCAATCTGTTATTTTCCCCCCATTAATTCTAACTTATATAAGAAAAAGAATCTAGATAAAAATAGTCCTTACAATGGTTTAGAGAACGATATTTCCAGCCAAAGGAATGAAGGTAATATCCTTTTAATGGGTGACTTTAATGCTCGAACTTCAAGCAACCAAGCTATTCTTCTAAGCAATCATTCCAACCCCAATCCTCTTTGGTTAGACAAAGACCTTACTCTAGCAAGCCAGTACAAAAGGAGCTCTGAAGACCTCAGGGATAATTTTTTTGGGTCGGAGCTAGTCAAGCTCTATAGTGCTCAGGATCTCATAATTTGCAACAGTCTAAAGAAGTGGCCCAATTTTAGAAAGATGACTATTAGGTCCCTATATTACTAGTATAGTCCCTCATTGTTGTTAGTGTAACCCCCTTATTATTATTATTGTACCCTTGTAACCCCCATATTGTTATTATTTTTCCCTTAAATTATTGTTGTTAGGTCGGCTAGGATTACATTGTGGCCCCACTAGGATTACATTATGGCCCCATGGACTCCTATATATAGAAAGGAGGTTTTGTAAATTGTATCATCCAAGAATTGTTCATTTATGTAATGTATTAGAGGTTTCCCCCTCGAATTGGCTTATTTCTAAGGCGTTGATATCTCTTTTCTTCTATTTTTGGAGCTGGTTACACAACATTTGGTATCAGAGGCTTTGGATTCTAGGGTTTCGCTACTCTAAATAGGTCATCGTGGCATTTTCGCTATAACTTTTTTTCTACGAAGGTTCAGAGTCTGAAATTTTTAGGGTGCGAAGCTGAAATCCTGAGGAAACGCGGCAAAAAATTTCAGAGCTTGGTTCACTATATTTTCAGAGATATGATCTATGGAAGGTAGTGACTTTTCAGGCTCCCGAATTTCATCTCAAAGAGGTGATCATGGGAAAATATTCATAACTATCTCTCTGAGCATCGGATTGGAGTTTCATAAAAATTGGTCACAAGTACATGGACTGTAGTTTCTTGGCTATCCATTTCAGAGCCGAAGGACCAAAAAATGACATGTGGCAAGTAGTACAAGTTCGCTCTACTGAACCAGTCCATAATTAGGTTATTGTGGGAGATTGGACACAACTTTGTCTTGGAGAATCCAAATCAGGTAAGACCTGTGGCGTTAGAAAGACAATTCAGAGGGCTACGTTGGTGCCAAATTTCAAATATTGAAGAGTTTCAATCACAGAGATAACCCAATTTCAATATAGAGCTCCTCAAAATCAAGAAAAAGGTGTGTATTTTTTTTTCCAAATTGCATAAGTCTTGTTTGAAGAATCAATTTGAATTGATTCCAAGGGAATATTGTAGAATAGATATCAGTATTGGGTTCTAAAAGATGCCCCGTAAAAATAATTCAATACCCATTAAGCCTTCAGAAGGCTCTACTATGACTCATGAAGATGAAGAATTGCAACATGATCTATCAAAATTACAAGAGCAAGTGCAACAAATTTCACTCTCGCAAAGAGGAACAAAAAATGAAATGGAAGTTTTGAAGAAAGGCGTGGAAGCGAAGATGGACGGTTTGAAGAAAGGCGTGGAAGCTAAGATGGATGGCATGGAAGCTAAGATGGATGACATGAAAGACAACATGGAAAACATAAAGAATGATCTAAAAGCAGACATCGAAGGTTTGACAAAGTTGATACAAGAAATGTTTCCTAATGGTGAAAAGATAGTAGAAGAACCTCATGATGAGAACAAAATAAATGTTAATCGTGATTTCATAAACTCTAATGTTGGCGGGAAGAAGCACCATATTCCAAAAATGGATATGAGGAAGTTTGATGGAAAGGATCCTGTAACATGGATACTACAGATGGAGCAATATTTTGATCTCCATAACGTGCAAAACACACAAAGGTACGCATTGCAACTTTACATTTAGAACAAAATACATTTGTATGGTATCGATGGCTTTGCTCCCGTAAAAAAATTGTCACTTGGTCAATTTTTACAGAGGAAATGATAGCACATTATGAGGATACAAAGAGCAACACCTTCCTTAGCCAATTGATAAATCTCAAACAAAAAGGTTTAGTGGGGCAGCACATTGAGGACTTCCAAAAATTGAATATAAGGGTAACTAATATTCCAGAGGAACACAGGATTGATCTCTTCTTAGGTACTCTAAAGGATAACATCCAACATGAAGTTCGTGTGTTGGAACCTGATTCATTGGAGAAGGCATTCAGGTTGGCAAGAAAAGTTGAATGTAAAATTATGACGACAAGGAAGCCTACCACTCAATTCTATAAAGAAGGAAGTGTTGCTACGCCTAGATTTCCACAACCTACAAGGTTGACACCACAACAATTGGAAGAAAAAAGAGCAAAAGTGCTTTGCTACAGTTGTGATAGCAAATACACTAAAGGTCATAAGTGTGCTGAGAAGAAATTATTTTACATAGATTGTGAAGAGGAAGAAGAAAATGAACAAGAAGAGGATATACACCAGGAACCAGCCCTATAAGAGGAAGAAATGAATCCGACCATATCGTGTAATGCACTGGCAGGAATTACCACTCCTCAAACTCTCAAGATAGAAGGACATATCAAGAAGAAAAAGGTAATAGTGTTGATTGATTCAAGTAGCACCCATAATTTTATTCATTGTAAGGTAGCCAAGGAATTAAATTGTTTCCTATACCCAGCACCAGAATGTCTAGTGATGGTTGCAAATGGAGGAACTATAAATTGCTCTGTAAAATGCCATAATATCAAGCTAACCATGGGGGAATATGTATTGAATGGTCCAACGCTTTCCATTCCTATGGGAGGTGCTGATGTTGTATTGGGATTACAATGGTTACAATCTTTGGGGACGGTAGCTTTTAATTTTCAAGAACTTTTCTCGAAATTTTTTTCAGAAGGAAAGGAAGTCAAATTACGGGGTATTGCGAGGAATTCGGGAAAGATAATAAGCTCTAATTTCATGACAAAGCTTCTAAAGAAAGAACAACAAGGCGTAATTTCACAATTATGCTCACTAGAAGTTCCAACATCAAAATCATCTATTTCTGCAAATCTCCAACAAGTCTTGGACAATCATGCCAAGGTGTTTGAAAATCCCAAAGGACTCCCACCTATTCATGATCATGATCATGCTATTCATTTGATTCCAGGAAGTGTTCCTCCAAACATCAAGCCTTATAGATATCCTTATGTCCAAAAGAGCTAAATTGAACGTATGATTGCAGAAATGTTAGAGGCGGGTATAATTCAACCTAGTCAAAGTTATTTCTCTGCTCCTGTAGTATTGGTACACAATAAGGATAGATCATGGCGCATGTGTTCATATTATAGGGAGCTCAATAATCTCACCATTAAAGATAAATTTCCCATTCCTGTGATTGATGAATTATTGGATGAATTACATGGAGCAATTTATTTTACCAAGTTGGATCTTCGTTCAGGATATCATCAAATTAGAATGAAGACTGAAGATATTCCAAAAACATCATTTCTAACTCATGAGGGTCATTATGAATTTTTGGTCATGCCTTTTGGCCTTACCAATGCACCTTCTACATTTCAAGGGTTGATGAATTCCATTTTCAAACCCTTCCTTAGAAAATTTGTGCTAGTATTTTTCGATGATATACTAATCTACAACAGGTCTTGGAAGGATCATGTTGAACATGTTGACAGGGTGCTCAAACTATTGCAGGAGAAACAATTATATGCAAAAACATCCAAATGTTTCTTTGAGTACAAGAGGTGGAATATCTGGGTCATATTGTATCTCACGAGGGTGTTAAAGTAGACCCTAACAAAATTAAAGCCATTAAGGAATGGAAAGTCCCCACAACCATAAAGTAGTTGTGAGGATTTCTCGGGTTAACAGGGTATTATCGCAAGTTTGTTAAGAATTATGGGAGAATAGCAGCACCTCTAACAACATTATTGAAGAAAGATGTATTTTCATGGACTCCTGAAGCAACTAAGGCCTTTGAATGTCTTAAAGAGGCAATGTGCCTAGCACCGGTCTTAGCTACACCAGACTTCACAAAAACCTTTATTGTGGAATGTGATGCCTCAGGAAATGGAATTGGTGCAGTTTTAATGCATGAAGGAAGACCCATTGCTTTTGAAAGTCGTCCAATCAAAGGAAAGTATTTACAGAAACCTATTTATGAGAAGGAAATGTTAGCAATACTGCATGCACTAAAGAAATGGCGAACTTACCTAATGGGAAGACACTTCAAGGTAAAAAATGATCATGATAGTCTTAAACACTTTTTTTAACAAAGACTATCTTCAAAAGAGCAGCAAAAATGGGTCACAAAGATGTTGGGTTATGACTTTGAAATAATCTACAAAAAAGGAAAGCTTAATGTTGTTGCAGATGCACTCTCAAGAAAGAATGAAGAGGTGGAAGCATTGCTTTGTGCCATCTCTATTATCCAACCAGATTGGATAACCAAAGCAAGAGATGAATGGAAGAAGGACAAAGATGTATGGACACTCATTCAAAAGTTGCAGCAAGATCCTAGTACATCTGATACATTTAGTTGGAAAATTATTCCTTATGGTACAAAGATCGCTTATATCTTTGTAAGAATTCCCAACTAAAACAAAAGATTCTTCTGGAATTGCACACTTCTCCTTTAGGAGGACACTCAGGATCTTTAAAAACTTACCACAGGGTGAAGAAAGAATTTTTTTGGGATGGCCTTAAATCCGATATTCAAAAGTTTGTGGCGGAATGTTTGGTTTGCCAACATAATAAAGTGGAGACAATTAAGACCCCGGGACTTCTACAACCTTTATCCATTCCAAGTCAACGTTGGGAGGAGATTTCAATGGATTTTATCACAGGTTTACCTAAGTCCGAAGGAAAGAATGTCATCATGGTGGTAGCTGATAGACTTACCAAGTATGCACACTTTTGTGCATTATCTCATCCATTTAAAGCAAGTACAGTTGCTACTACATTTATGGACAGAATTCAAAAGCTACATGGAAGCCCAAGGGTTATTGTGAGCGACAGAGATCCCATTTTTACTGGAAATTTTTGGACAGAGTTATTTTCTTGTTTGGGTACTCAATTAGCTCATTTCTCATCTTATCATCCTCAATCTTATGGTCAAACTGAGATAGTAAATAAATGTTTGGAAGGATATCTTCGTTGTTTTGTATCTGATAAACAAACACAATGGGTCAAGTGGTTACTTCTCGCTGAATGGTGGTATAACACTTCCTTCCATACTGCAGCAAAAATGACCCCATTTATGGCACTTTATGGATATCATCCACCATCCATCACATCATATTTAAGGGGAAATTCGAAGGTTCAAGCAGTGGAAGATCACATCGAGCATCAGCAAGAAGTTCTCCAACTCTTAAAGGATAACCTGAATTTGGCACAAAATCGAATGAAACAACATGCAGATCAACATCGTAGCGAGAGAAGTTTTGATGTAGGAGATTGGGTATTTTTACGGCTACAACCATACAAACAAATGTCCCTCAAGCAAGCTAAGAAGGATAATAAATTATCACCAAAGTACCATGGTCCTTACAAGGTGTTGCAAAAGATTGGTACTATGGCATACAAATTGGAGCTTCCTGCTTCTTCGCGAGTACATCCAGTTTTCCATGTTTCATGCTTAAAGAAGGTTATAGGTGAAAATCGTCCAGTTCAAACAGTATTGCCAGAACTTGATGGGGAAGGGAAAATCATATTGGAACCTGAAGCAGTCATGGAAAAAAGAACTCGACAACTACGGAATCGATCAATTTCAGAGTATCTCATCAAGTGGAAGAACTTACCCACTGAAGATTCTACATGGGAGGATGAAAATTTTATACAAAAGCACCCAGAGCTACTCAAGCGTTGAGGACAACACTTTTTTTGAAGGAGAGGGGCATGTTAGGTCCCTATATTACTAGTATAGTCCCTTATTGTTGTTAGTGTAACCCCCTTATTGTTATTATTGTACCCTTGTAACCCCCATTTTGTTATTATTGTGCCTTAAATTATTATTGTTAGGTTGGCTAGGATTACATTGTGGCCCACTAGGATTACATTATGGCCCCATGGACTCCTATATATAGAAAGGAGGTTTTGTAAATTGTATCATCCAAGAAATGTTCATTTATGTAATGTATTGGAGGTTGCCCCCTCGAAGTGGCTTATTTCTAAGGCGTTGATATCTCTTTTCTTCTATTTTTGGAGCTGGTTACACAACAATGACCTACATCCATGGGCTTGGCAAGAGCGTGGTAGACTATGTTATTTTTTATCTCCCTTATTCAACGAAATAATAAATTTTGACATCTTAGACGACCACGAGCCTAACTCTGATCATAGGCCTTTACTCATAACTCTCAATTTTGTCATGCATAGAGATCCCATAGAAGATAATCCTTATAGTCAAAATAACTTAACCTTTGATAGAAATAAAAACAATCTCTTTCTAAATGAATTAAAAACTATTTTGCTTCCTTTATCTAGTATAGACAACATAGATGACCTCTATCATAATTTTACTACAACCCTCTCATATTCTATTAACAAGTTATCAATTGAAGTCTCAAGTAATAAAGGAAATAGCAAAACCAACCCATGGTATGACAAATATTGTAAAAGTGCGAGGAGAGAAATTAAGGAACTGTTGATGAATCTCTCAAAATTAACAAGATAAAAATATACAAAGCCCTAAATAAAAGGAAAAAAAGGCAATATATTCATAAAATACAAGAGAATCTCTTACACCTCGCTAAGGTGGCTCCTAAGAAATTCTGGAGGCATATTCTAACTAGGAAAACTAAATATAATAATAAAATTTCTTTACATGACTCGAATTCCTATCTTAAAAAGCTTTATGAATCTCCAAATGCTAGGGATTTTGAAACCCTGCTCACAACTAAAGAAGTTTTCTCATTAGAATACATTGATGTTGGGGTTAAACGACTGGCAAATGGGAAACCTAAAGACATTGAAGGTTACCAGGCGGAAATCTTAAAAATTGGAGGTCATGTCCTCATCCCCCACATCCACAAGCTTTTCAACCAAGCGGTCGAGCAAGGGTTCCCTAAACCTTGGACTTAGAACCTCATTATCCCTATTTTTAAAAGTGGGGATACAAATAACCCCTCTAATTATCGAACAATTATGATCAGCCCTCTCTTAGCCAAGTTATATGGTATTATTTTGGAAAATAAGTTGAGCATTTGGCTTGAAAGTGAAGGTAAGCGGGCTAAAGGCCAAGCAGGTTTTAGAAGGAAACACTCAACAACAGACCACCTCGTTATGCTTAGGATCATTTTGGAGGAATTCCGCAATGATAAATCAAATCTCTTATGTTGCTTTGTGGACTTTAGAAAGGCTTTTGATACGGTTCCTAGAAATGACCTATAGAATATATTAGAAGAGCTAAATCTTCCTTTCGAGCTAAGAGCAGCCGCTATAAGCTTATACGAGAATGTAATTTCCAAGTTAAAGAGCAATTAGGGGTGGTCGAAAGATATTAAATGTAATATCGGAGTTAAACAAGGTTGTCCCCTCTCCCCTACCCTATTTGGCATTTACATTGACAGGCTAGAGGGTTGTTTAGAGGAAGCAGGATGTGTTGGCACGATATTAGCTGGGATAGTCATCATCCTTCTTCTCTATGCTGACGATATGGTTCTTCTCTCAAGGTTCCCATCTGATCTTGATAAGCAACTTAGACTTCTTAAGGATTTTTGCTCTACCATGGGTATGTTTGTTAACACTAACAAAACAAAAGTTATGATTATCAAATCCAAGAAGGAAACTTATGCTAATTTTATGTATGAAAATAGTAACTTGGAGGAAGCGTATTCTTACAAGTACCTAGGAATTGATATTCATCACAAGCTCAACTGGAACTATAGCATTCAGAAAAGGATTAATGGGGGGTGGAAAGCTTATTTTGGTCTTGAAAATAATTGTAAAATGGAAAACCTCATAATGTGGGATAGAAAGAAGTTCCTCTTTGAAACTTTAGTCACTCTTGTTATCTTATATGGATGTGAGGTTTGGGGTTGTAGCATCTCTAGAGAATCCCAGAGAAATATTGAGCAAATCCAAAAGTGTTTTATAACGTATAACCTTAAAATTAAAAGCAATACACCCTATCCTATTCTCCTTATAGAAGTGGGTCTTTCACCTATTGAGAGCCTAGCTATGGCTAGGCTTCTGTTGTACAAGCACAAGATCAATAGAATAGGAGACCATATACTTCCTAAGCTAGCTTTAAATTCCAGCCAAAACCACCTAAGGCTTAAATGAGGTTGGTATAAAGACACCAGGGCCTAGTTAAACCATTGGGAGATTGACGAGAATGTTGCATTACAAAACATCAATAACATTAAAAAAATTGTTACTTCTAAGTTCAAAGAAAAATGTGGTGTGAGAAAGATCTAGCAGCTAAAAGAAAATTAAGGTATTATAAGGAGGTCACCAACCCCACCTTAGAATATAAAAAGTATCTCTCTGTTTTAACTAGCTCAAAGAAGAAAATTAATATAGACAAGATTAGAACGAACTCTCATGAGCTCCATAGTGAAAAAGGTCGTTGGATAGGATGGAAAGGATCTGCCATCTCTGTGAGAATATGAACATCGAGGATGAAAATCACTTCCTCTTAGAGTGCCCCGCGTACAACCACATTAGAGCTCAATTTCATAATCTTTGTTGCAATACTAACCTTCCTAGCCTTTTAAGATTTCAAAATTATAGTGAGCTCGGGAGGCTTCTCTCCAAGCTTTTTGAGCATAGGAATAAAATTTTACATCAAATTAAATAACTCTTTTCTTTATGTCCGATAGACCAAAGATTGGTCTCAGTGGACGTTAACCATCATCATCATCATATATATATATATATATATATATATATATATAATTTAATGTATTATTATTATTATTATAGTATCTTAAATTTTTATTTTTTTTTAATATTTTTATTTTATTGTGGCTCTTTAAGCATGCTCACATTCCCTTCTCTCTTTTCCTAACGCTTTGTTTGCGAGGAAAAAAACCTTCACAAAAAGGCGTGGATAGTGAAACGCAATGACATAAGGTGAAAAATTAGGGTTGATGCATAGTTGATTGATGCCTTGAACGATGGATTATGTTGGTGTTTAGAAAAAGGATATTCTTGGAAAATCAACATGAAAAGTGTTTAGAGCAGGTTAGGGGAGATTCAGATCATTATCACTTTAACACCTACACAAACTCCTCTCACGTCAGTGAAAAAATGATACCATACATTATGCTCTTCAATGTTTTGTTGGTATGAATACAATTAGATTATGCTTCTTAGACATTTCCATCAAATCATGTAATCATTAAAATTGGTTCTCAAACTCCTGTGGTTGTTGTTATTTGTAGAAACCGGATTATCCACAGTATCATAAAACAATTGTCGACATTTAGAATCCCAACGGGGATCCATCTTCAGGACGAGAAATGAATGAAGGATGAAGATGGATCCCCATTGGGATTCGAAACGTCGACAATTGTTTTATGATATTGTGGATAATCTGGTTTCTATAAATATCATTAAACTTATTTAGAGTTGAGCTCTATATTCCCAATATAGGGAAACACTCTCCTCAATCCTCCTCTAGTTGCACCACATATTACCATGGCCAATTCCATCGCCAATAATAGTACCTCCATCGCGAGTAAGGCGCTGAGTATTTTTTTTTTTTATTATTCCTTATTGTGCATAAAATCTAGGCAAAGCTTGAAAAGCTCATTATTTGACATGGTGGAGATATCTTTTGTTATCTCTTTTGCGTAGAACAATGTTAAAATGACCCATTTTCATTTTCCACGTATGAATCTCCCATTCCAACTGCACAAATAATTCAAAAATTACAAAAATTCTACATGCAGAGCTCAATCAAAAATTCACATAAATACCTTAAATGATATTGCCTTAACCATGTAGTCTCCTTCGAATTGTTAAAAACATAGATTCCCATTAAGCACATACTCAGCAACCAAAACATTTGAATCCTTGGTGAATCAATAACAATAAAGCTTCACTATGTTTATGGCAAATGGTATTTAAACTTTTCAACTTTTGCCATGGCTAATTGATTGTTGTATTCTCCACAAAGCTGTCACCAAATCGTAATAAATTCCATGCTTCACCTAAATAATGATGTCCAATACAAAATACCTCCACTATGCCCATGTTCAATTATCTTGCAAATCTAATCCATTTTTCCATCATCCTTCCATGCACGCATGCAACATAACTTGGTAAGGAAATACATGGCCTAATTTCATGATTTATTGGTTGAAATTTTTGAGATATGTTCATCTCTTTTTTTCCAAGGAAAAATCATAATTTGATGTAACTATTTACATGTTGTAAATAGTGACATGTTGTAGATTCATTTTAAATCATATGAAAAAAAATCACATAAATATATATCTTCGTAAAAGTTCAAAGAATAATCCGCTAAGAACATCCACACAAAAAGAAACATATATAAACATTTTTGAATGAAATATATTTTGACTCTGCCACTATACATGAAAGGAATACACTGAGATGTAAACCATGTGCCTTATCCCACTACAGAAGCATAAAATAGGAAATAAGAAGAGGCATTTTATGTCATTGCTTATGAGAGACAAAAACTGAGCACTGATCCATCTGAAAATTATCATAGGCACTGCGGTAAAACCAAAAAATATGACCAGATATAGAAACCACAAAAGTGTAACTATGTGAATATATCAAGCACACTCATTGATGACCTGAAAAGGGGTGATGATAGAACTCAAATAAATCTCCATTCACATGCTCTGAAATATGCCATGTGCCCCAAGACTACTGCGATGGCTCCTTGGAAATAGCATCAATGATGAAATTTCATTCCCTCGAAACCACTCTTCACAGCTACAACGAAAAGCTAGGGATTTTCCAGAGGCATTGAAACTCATTCATACCTGAATAAGTTCTAAAAAGTTCAGACACCTATTCTTGCAAACCCTAGAATCACAACTATTATTTCAATAAGAGAAAAAAAATTTGCCTATGCAAGAAAAAATTTTCATTATTTAGAGCCTGTGGTTGTTGAAGACACGTGTGGGTGAACAACGAAGCGATACTCCCCTTTATTTGAAGTTGTCATCTCTTGGAAACACATGCGATGATTTTATTGAACAAATCCCCTCCAAACCATGATAATAAAGAAGAAGTAAAAATTTTGTGGTCGGGAAGGACTCTCCCAAGGCTTCAATGTTGTTATGGTGGTCCCTTCACACAACAAACCCCAAGCACTATTTTTTAATCACCATAAATCTTCACGTCACCGAAGACAATATAGGACATCAATGTTTTGCAATAAAAATAATTTGAGAACTTTTGTTTTTGAAGCTTCATCTACAAACTTGTAAGAATTTGGGAATGTTTATTTTTGAATTTTCTTTGAGTTCAATGGGGAAATATCGAATTATTCACCATCAGAAATGGGCTCTAAAATACGAGAATGGGAAAGGATTTTTTCCGGGTTTTAGAAAAATGAGGGTTTGTTCAAAGGAGGGTTTGGGTTTGAGGGAGGAACTATTTGAAGTTGGATAGATGAATTATGAGTTTGAGATTGCATCAATGAAGGATTTGGAGTTTAACATATATAGTTTCTTGCATCAGAAATGCATTCAAACATGACAACATGACAAAAAATTTCAAAACCTGTGGAAACAAATGATCTAGGGCAAGTGAAAATTGCCTCATCGGCCAAAGTTGGGAAGTGGGTTTGGGTCAATTCCAAATAGTATTGGGGCATTTTAAAACAAATACTAGCCCATATAAAATGGGAGTAGACAAGAAAAAAACGGTCTCAAAGAGAAAGTACTTGGGCCCTCGCAATAAGAAATATCCAAACAAGGCCCCTTTGCAAGTATGTGACAACAACATGCCTAGAAGAAAAGTCATTGATGATTTTGCCTTCTATAGTCCCACATCCACTCCTCTCACTTGGTCATCTGATATTTATGTGAAAGAATTGTTAAGTGCAAAAAAGAGGTTGGAGGTTTTAGAAGCTAAAGAGCAGGAAAGAGATCATACAATTCACATGATAGCAACTAAAAACCAGGCTTTAGCAAAGAGAAATAAATTTTTGGAGCAAGTAGCATTGCTACAGGAAGCTCTCCTGATATGGAAGACAAAATGGAAATGCATGAAGGAAGATGTGAAAAACATGAAGAAATTTCTAGTGGAGAGTACAGAGGTGATGAATGTGAAACCATCCCAGGATAAAGGGGAATTGGTTTCCCAAATAAACAACCATGAAGAGACAACAAGAGAAGAAAGGAAAGGAGGTTCTACAAAATTTTCCAAAACCTGGGCTCAAGTTATTACCAATTTTGCTAATAGGGAAGGAGAATCAAACACTCGGGTTGGAAACATGCAAGGTAGAGAAAGCAAGGAAAAGAAAGATAAAGAAACAAACATATTATTAAAGGGGTAAAAGACTAAGGGAAAAATGAATTTACTCTTGACCTTGCAAGAGAATTCTTGAAAGACAAGTTGCCATGGCAAGGGAAAATATGCCAAACATGGAGAGTAGGTAAGTTTAATGGTGAGAGAGCCAGGCCCATAAAAGTCATCATGCCTAACTTACATGATAAATATATCATTCTAAGCAAGAAGCAACTATTGAGGGGTTCTTGATTTTTTCTAGAAGAAGATTTAATTGTAATAAAACAAGAGGAAATGAGGGAGGAAATTTCAAGTTAGGGCAGCAAGAGATGAGGTAAAGAGAGCATGGATTTATAAAGGTAACATTGTGATAACGTGATTTGGACCTCCTTCAAAAACAAGGAAGCAAGACGATAACAAAGAAGAGGCAACAAACTCTTTAGTAGGAAATTAGGAAGCAAGGTCAGTATGGGAAAGCAAGGACAAAGACTCAACTATGAGTCTTGCATGTCAAAAAAAAACAATCAATTCATGCCAAGGTTTCCTTAATATTAGTTTTTTGTAACTGCAGGGGTTACCCATGGAGACGAGAACCTCGATTAGGGCCTATTACGGAAGATAGAAACATAATTTGCATCATAGAAACACATGAGCATGAAGGGTGCAAGAAATCTTTGTTTGAAGGGTACTGAAAGATGGCATTGTGGAATAAGGAAGCAGGGAATGGCAAAGGACACAGGGTTATCATGGTATTAGTGAGAGAAAAAGAAGGCATTTTTATTCAACTAGAAAAAGAAGACTCAAATAAACAATTCGTTTGGTTTAAAATATCTGAAAATGGAAATCACATCAGAATAACAACATGCTATTTTGCGTCGCAAGTTTCAAAAATCTACAAAATTAGAGGGCTTGACCACAAAGATCCATTTGTAGCCCTAAAATAAAATATTGCAACATATTCTTAGTTAGGTGAAGTCCTTATAGTGGGTTATTTTAATGCTAAGACTACAAATGAGCAAGTTAGCATTCTTTGTTGTAAAGAATATTGCGACCCTATCTGGCTTATAGAAGAGAGTAATCATCAGTAGGAAAGAATTTTAGAGGATACAGGCTGCAGTTTCTTTGGTGAACAATTTCTTACTCTATGTGAGGCTTTCAATTTAGTCATTTGTAATGGTTTGACTAGATGGGAAAAGTCCAGTAATTTCACTTGCAATACTTACAATGGAGCAAGTGTAGTAGATTATGTAATTTTATCGCATATTTTGTGTGAGAAAATGGAGGAAATTTTGATTGGAGATAATATTTGGGACTTAAAATCATATCACAAGCCAATTTATTTAAGTTTCTCTTGGACCAAAAAGAAGTACTTAGGGTCAAAAACTCAACGTGTTCAACAAAATCTCTCAAAGGGAATAATTATTTTGACTCTAGAAAATTTTAATACCCTAAAAATAATGCTAGAGAGGCTCTTCAAGAAGGAGGAAATCTCATTTCACGACCTTCATAGCCACAAATTAACACAATTCAAAGCACACTTGCATAGTGCAAAAGAGAAAAAATTAATGTCTGAAACAAATTACTTTCTGATTAATGCTTAGTTTGACGAGGAATGCAAAAAGGCAACGAGAATGTGGAAAGAGTCAAACAAGGATAACATAAAGCTCTGATCAGGTGCTTCGATTTATGCTAAAAAATCAAAGTTCTCAGAATGGCTCAAAACTTGAACGACCGTGTAGTGCTTATCGTTTTGAATCCGGCGCACTTCGTTTCGCGCAAAATGGACTTCGTATGCTCATTGGATTTTGTATGCTCCCAGAAATGAGTTATGTTCGCTTTGCTAAACATGCAAAAAAATTATAACAGGGAGCCTAGTCAGCAGTCTGTATTGTTGATGTGGCATGTTGACTATGCAAGGTCAAATATGGTCAATTTTCTTCGTCGAATGAGGGACTGCTAAGTGGCGGTATCTTACTGGTTTGAATTTGTGGTGATTTGGAAAATTATGATTAGTTTCGGAAGGGGAAATGGGGAGAGAATGTGTGGCTCAACCTAGGGCCACCATGTGCCCCCCCCCCCATCGTGGTGTAAAAATTTTGGTTGAAGACTGGATGGAGGAATTGGGGTTCGACCCCGCGACCTCCCATGCAATACGAACATCGTTTACCATTCCACCAATGCACAAGATCTTAACCATATAACCATTCCACATATAATTAAAGTTTAATAATGTTGTCGATAGGGGGAGAGGGGGCCAGCCCCCAATATACGTGACCAACACCTATGACCACATTCAGCGCCTAAACCTTAAGCGCAGAGGTTAAACATTAATATGATTTTATTAACATGCAAATACTCATTTATTATTGCTAAATCAGATTATCCACTAAGCGTGATTTTAAATGTTAAACGCGCTTAATTAGCGCTAACTGCACTTAATTAACATTAATGAGGGTTATTTTAATTAAACCAAATTATTTTGGCGGCCCGCCAAATCCAGCGGAACTGCCAGTTTTAGCGCCAACTAACTAAATTTAGCTCCAATTAGCTAAGTTTAGGCCAAAAATTGTGGAAAAACTAGAAAAGGTCATAACTTTTGGATTTTCCGACCAAATCAGGAGCATAAAGAGGCTAGATGACCATTTTGGGCATTCTGGACTCATTGGTGTAGGTTTCAGGAGCATAAAAGCATTATAAACACATATTTTTTCAAATTTGAGCATAATATAGAGGCCCAAGCCATGGAAGCTGGACTAAGGAGATGTAGCCCAGGAGGGGTGAACTGCTTCATCAAATCCATGTGTTGATGTGTTGTATGGTGATGTACTATACTATTATTTGATGTTGTTCATTATTTCTTTTATGCTAAATTGTTCGTAAAATTAACATGAAAAACACTCATGAGATTCAATAACTTGCAAGAGAACTTGAACCCTTAATCACTTGGTTTAAAAATATGAAAGAGGAAATAGCATAGCATAACTAACATACTTCATTCAGATCATCTTTGGTATCAAAGCTTTAGGTTTTTTTGTGTAAGAAGGCATCTTGTTATGTGGAATTATGAATTACGGATAAAACATTCTACCCTAAATGTGGTGCAATGAATTTAGAACAACATGTTAAATACTTTGCAGATACTTTTCCTAACAGTAAATAGACACACATAATAGATCAAGAAACTTACTTGGATTTCAGGCGCTTCCAATTCTCCTTCTGTCGCTCTTGTTGTAGCTTAAAATCCAAGCTAGATCGCCAAAATATTTCCTGCAAGAATGAACATTAAACAACAAACAGATAGCAATATACAGATGCCTATTCAAGTTATTCAATTAAATCAATGAACATGAACCATATACATCAGATAAGAATTCATAATATGAAAGACAAAAGCTTATACAAATACATATGTGGGAAAGTAAACAACAATATTTATTAATGGATAGAAGGGGAGGTTACAACCAGTGATTGATTTGATGTCACCATCTCCAGCATCATCCCAGCCTCATCACAATGAACATCTCTCTAGCAGCATATCACTGAAATCAATTCCTCAATTGAAATTCCACCAACATTTCTCTACTCAAATTCTTCCTTTTCAAGCACTAGGATATGTGCTCAATTTATAGATGAGCTGAAGGTATTTTTACAATTAATGACTTTCTAATAATAGGCAAGACATGTTCCCAAGCTTAGAGGTATCAAATGGACACGTGGATTTGAAGTTTGACACATATGCACTCTTCTAGAAGGCACTGGCCAAGTGGAGATTCTGGAACAATGAGAATTTCGCTCCCAATTGACCAACGCACCCTTGAGTTTCGGGAAGTACTTTGCAGAGCACCTTTGAATGGAGGTACCTGCATATGCAACACACTTAGACCCTTGAGATACTACGTTGGTGAGCTCATAGGTGTTATAACATATGCTTCAAATCTTGGAAATCTTGCAATGGAAGTCAGGAATGATTTGTCTTTGTTCTTTGTCTTAGGACATATAGAAACTGAAATGATAGGGGATGATGGACCCTATTAATGGTTCTGGGGATGATGTCCAGTTTAACTAGGTCATTGGGAATGGTGTCCAAATTGACCTATAATAGATTTCCCCCTAAAGCATGAAGTCAGAATAATAAAAATATTTTTTGAATGAGATGCTTTACACTGTGATGGGCTGGAGTTGAAGCGGAGTGGCGACCTGCATCAATATTACAATACATTACATCATGATATATCCTCTTGATCACGAATTGCTGAGGGAAGGCATTCCCATGCTCAACACATAAACTATCTAATAACATGTACATAGTGCAGAAAGTCATCTACGTTGGAATGTTGTCCAATACAGACATGCCTACAGATACAGGCCCATGTTCGGATGACGATATGTATGTAAGGTCACCATACAGATGATGTGTACAACAATCCTGAAATCACAAATTGGATGGCTGAAACTAGATCCGGGGTCTTCTTATCTCGTTCACTCGATCATTCAGGTACAAGTCTAACCATGCAAATATATGATTTGTAGTCGAACATGGTAAGACAGCGTTTGATTACCAGCCAATGATGTGAGTTGTTAACAAACACGAGAGAACCACCATTAATGTCAATGGACCTCAAGGTACTACAGTAAATTTCGTAAGGCGTGAATAGATGATTTGATGTCAAACGCCAAAAAAAAT
This sequence comes from Pinus albicaulis, assembly GCA_034641835.2. Classification (NCBI taxonomy): domain Eukaryota; kingdom Viridiplantae; phylum Streptophyta; class Pinopsida; order Pinales; family Pinaceae; genus Pinus; species Pinus albicaulis. Next base: position 1,906,753,081 of record CM076575.1, on the reverse strand, counting down.
CTTTCGGTCAAAAGTCCGGAAGCAAGGATTTTGTCAATGCTGTAACAAGCCTCATGGTACTAGAATATGATGTTTCTAACTGAACTTCCTGGATGATGATTTGACGTCGAAAGGAAGCCACTTTATTACGAAACGGGAGTTACTGATTTTGGAGACAAAGGATGACTTGATATAGCAATGTTCAGGGATGAATGTCATGAGAATGAAGGTTTATGAGTATTGTAGAAGGATGAGAATTCACTGGATGGCTTCTCTTGAACATATCGGCGACACTGAGATGAGTTGGCAGTTTTGACCCAAAACCGAAGTTAAGGTATGATGAACCATAGGTATGAATGAACCGTCAATAAGATTACCCAACCCAAACGATCACAGTGATGGAGTGAAGTGTCATGTTCAAGAGCTACCTGCTACCGTAAAAAGTTCTATTCACCTTCCCAAATTTTCCCAAGTCATTTGTCGACCAATACCTCTTTATTTTTTAACAAGCTTGAGGAGGATAACATTTTCTTGATCTATAATTCAACCCTTCAGGCGAACAATGTATCACTATTTAATAATTTAATGAGTCTAGCGATGAATGAAACTCAATTCTTTCCATGATCGACAAGCCCGTCACTATTTTATGTTTTAACGAGCCTAACGACAGTGACAGCCTGGTCCTTTTTCATATTTAGAGAGTTTGAAAAAGAGGATGAAAATAAAACTCCATAAGTACTTTTTCGTAAAGTTGTCGCTCAGATCCGAAAAAGTGTAAAATAATATCTCAGAGAACCTCTTTAGTCATTTTTGACCAAGGTATTCCTTTTTCGTAAATAATCTATCTCAGTCCGGAAAAGGGTTAAACTTATACTGAGTAGATATCAATTCATTTACTTTTTACGAGCTCGAAAAGACAAGTGCTTGGCAATCTTTTCACATTATCGTAGTTTGAAAAGATGTTAGGTCCCTATATTACTAGTATAGTCCCTTATTGTTGTTAGTGTAACCCCCTTATTGTTATTATTGCACCCTTGTAACCCCCATTTTATTATTATTGTGCCCTTAAATTATTATTGTTAGGTCGGCTAGGATTGCATTGTGGCCCACTAGGATTACATTATGGCTCCATGGACTCCTATATATAGAAAGGAGGTTTTGTAAATTGGATCATCCAAGATTTGTTCATTTATGTAATGTATTGGAGGTTGACCCCTCGAAGTGGCTTATTTCTAAGGAGTTGACATCTCTTTTCTTCTATTTTTGGAGCTGGTTACACAACATTTGGTATCAGAGCTTTGGATTCTAGGGTTTCGCTGCTCCAAACAGGTCATCATGGAATTTTCGTTATAAATTTTTTTCTACGAAGTTTCAGAAGCTGAAATTTTTAGGGTGCGAAGCCGAAATCCTGAGGAAGATTTTCTAAACATTTCAGAGCTTGGTTCACAATATTTTTGGAGATATGATCTGTGGAAGTTAGGTCTTTTTTCAGGCTCCTAAACAGGTCATCGTGGATATTGTGCTATAAATTTTTTTCTACGAAGGTTCAGAATCTGAAATTCATATGGTACGAAGTTTAAAGCTTGAGGAAATTCATCAAAAAAATTCAGAGCTTGGTTCGCAATATTTTTGGAGATATGATCTGTGGAAGGTAGTGCTTTTTCAGGCTCTTGAATTGCATCTCAAAGAGGTGATCGTGGGAAAAGATAAATAAATCTCTCTCTGGACATAGGATTGGAGTGCTATAAAAAGTGGTCGCAATTACACAGACTTTATTTTCCTCGCTATCAATTTCAGAGACAAAGGACGAAACAGTGATATGTGGCAAGTCGTACAAGTTCGCTCTACTGAACTAGTCCATAATTAGGTCATTGTGGGAGATTGGATACAACTTTGTCTTGGAGAATCCAAATCAGGTCAGAACAGTGGCATTCGAAATATAATTCATAGGGCTACATTAGTACCGAAATTCATATATTGAAGTGCTGCAATCACAGAGATAATCCAATTTCAATATCGAGCTCCTCAAAAGCAAGAAAAAAGTGTGTATTTTTTTTTCCGAATTGCATAAGTCTTGAAGAATCAATTTGAATTGATTCCAAGGGCATATTGTAGAATAGATATCAGTATTGGGTTCTAAAATATGCCCCGTAAAAATAATTCAACACCCATTAAGCCTTCAGAAGGCTCTACTATGACTCATGAAGATGAAGAATTGCAGCATGATCTATCAAAATTACAAGAGCAAGTGCAACAAATTTCACTCTCGCAAAGAGCAACAAAAAATGAAATGGAAGTTTTGAAGAAAGGTGTGGAAGCGAATATGGATGGCATGGAAGCTGGCATGGAAGCTAAGATGGAAAACATGAAGAATGATCTAAAAATAGACATCGAAGGTTTGACAAAGTTGATACAAGAAATGTTTCCTAATGGTGAAAAGATAGTAGAAGAACCTCATGATGAGAACAAAATCAATGTTAATCGTGATTTCATAAACTCTAATTTTGGCGGGAAGAACCACCATATTCCAAAAATGGATATGAGGAAGTTTGATGGAAAGGATCCTGTAACATGGATACTACAGATGGAGCAATATTTTGATCTCCATAACGTGCAAAACGCACAAAAGGTATGCATTACAACTTTACATTTAGAACAATATACATTTGTATGGTATCGATGGCTTTGCTCCCATAAAAAAATTGTCACTTGGTCAATTTTTATGGAGGAAATGATAGCACATTATGAGGATACGAAGAGCAACACCTTCTTTAGCCAATTGATAAATCTCAAGCAAAAGGGTTTAGTGGGGCAGCACATTGAGGACTTCCAAAAATTGAATATAAGGGTAACTGATATTCCAAAGGAACACAAGATTGATCTCTTCATAGGCACTTTAAAGGATAACATCCAACATGAAGTTCGCGTTTTGGAACCTGATTCATTGGAGAAGGCATTCAGGTTGGCAAAAAAAGTTGAATGTAAAATTATGGCAACAAGGAAGCCTACCACTCAATTCTATAAAGAAGGAAGTGTTGCTACGCCTAGATTTCCACAACCTACAAGGTTGACACCACAACAATTGGAAGAAAAAAGAGCAAAAGGGCTTTGCCACAGTTGTGATAGCAAATACACTAAAGGTCATAAGTGTGCTGAGAAGAAATTATTTTACATAGATTGTGAAGAGGAAGAAGAAAATGAAGATTAAGAGGATATACACCAGGAACCAGCCTTAGAAGAGGAAGAAATGAATCCGACCATATCGTGTAATGAACTGGCAGGAATTACCACTCCTCAAACTCTCAATATAGAAGGACAAATCAAGAATAAAAAGGTAATAGTGTTGACTGATTCAGGTAGCACCCATAATTTTATTCATTGTCAAGTGATGGTTGCAAATGGAGGAACTATAAATTGCTCTGGAAAATGCCATAATATCAAGCTAACCATGGGGGAATATGTATTGACTAGTCCAATTCTTTCCATTCCTATGGGAGGTTCTGATGTTGTACTAGGAGTACAATGGTTACAATCTTTGGGGACGGTAGCTTTTAATTTTCAAGAACTTTTCTTGAAATTTTTTTCAGAAGGAAAGGAAGTCGAATTACGGGGTATTGAAGGGAATCCGGGAAGGATAATAAGCTCTAATGTCATGACAAAGCTTCTAAAGAAAGAACAACGAGGCGTAATTGCACAATTATGCTCACTAGAAGTTCCGACATCAAAATCATCTATTTTTGCAGATCTCCAACAAGTCTTGGACAATCATTCCAAGGTGTTTGAAACTCCAAAGGACTCCCACCGATTCGTGATCATGATCATGCTATTCATTTGATTCCAGGAAGTGTTCCTCCAAACATCAGGCCTTATAGATATCCTTACTTCCAAAAGAGCGAAATTGAACGTATGATTGCAGAAATGTTAGAGGCGGGTATAATTCAACCTAGTCAAAGTTCTTTCTCTGCTCCTATAGTATTGGTACACAAGAAGGATCATGGCGAATGTGTCCGGATTATAGGGAGCTCAATAAGCTCACCATTAAAGACAAATTTCCCATTCCTGTGATTGATGAATTATTGGATGAATTACATGGACCAATTTATTTTACCAAGTTGGATCTTCGTTCAGGATATCATCAAATTAGAATGAAGACTGAAGATATTCCAAAAACAACATTTCGAACTCATGAGGTCATTATGAATTTTTGGTCATGCCTTTTGGCCTTACCAATGCACCTTCTACATTTCAAGGGTTGATGAATTCCATTTTCAAACCCTTCCTTAGAAAATTTGTGCTAGTATTTTTTGATGATATACTAATCTGCAGCAGGTCTTGGAAGGATCATGTTGAACATGTTGACAGGGTGCTCAAACTATTGCAGGAGAAACAATTATATGCAAAAAAATCCAAATGTTTCTTTGGAGTACAAGAGGTGGAATATCTGGGTCATATTGTATCTCACGAGGGTGTTAAAGTAGACCTAACAAAATTAAAGCCATTAAGGAATGGAAAGTCCCCACAACCATAAAGAAGTTGCGAGGATTTCTCGGGTTAACAGGGTATTATCGCAAGTTTGTTAAGAATTATGGGAGAATAACGGCACCTCTAACAACATTATTGAAGAAAGATGCATTTTCATGGACTCCTGAAGCAACTAAGGCCTTTGAACATCTTAAAGAGGCAATGTGCCTAGCACCGGTCTTAGCTACGCGAGACTTCACAAAAACCTTTATTGTGGAATGTGATGCCTCAGGAAATGGAATTGGTGCAGTTTTAATGCAGGAAGGAAGACCCATTGCTTTTGAAAGTCGTCCAATCAAAGGAAAGTATTTACAGAAACCTATTTATGAGAAGGAAATGTTAGCAATATTGCATGCACTAAATAAATGGAGAACTTACCTAATGGGAAGACACTTCAAGGTAAAAACTGATCATGATAGTCTTAAACACTTTTTGGAACAAAGACTATCTTCAGAAGAGCAGCAAAAATAGGTCACAAAGATGTTGGGTTATGACTTTGAAATAATATACAAAAAAGGAAAGCTTAATGTTGTTGCAGATGCACTCTCAAGAAAGAATGAAGAGGTGGAAGCATTGCTTTGTGCCATTTCTATTATCCAACCAGATTGGATAACTGAAGCAAGAGATGAATGGGAGAAGGACAAAGATGTATGGATACTCATTCAAAAGTTGCAGCAAGATCCTAGTACATCTGATACATTTAGTTGGAAAAATGATTCCTTATGGTACAAAGATCGCTTATATCTTTGTAAGAATTCCCAACTAAAACAAAAGATTCTTCTAGAATTGCACACTTCTTCTTTAGGAGGACACTCAGGATTTTTAAAAACTTACCATAGGGTGAAGAAATAATTTTTTTGGGATGGCCTTAAATCTGATATTCAAAAGTTTGTGGCGGAATGTTTGGTTTGCCAGCAGAATAAAGTGGAGACAATTAAGACCCTAGGACTTCTACAACCTTTATCCATTCCAAGTCAACGTTGGGAGGAGATTTCAATGGATTTTATCACAGGTTTACCTAAGTCCGAAGGAAAGAGTGTCATCATGGTGGTAGTTGATAGACTTACCAAGTATGCACACTTTTGTGCATTATCTCATCTATTTAAAGCAAGTACAGTTGCTACTACATTTATGGACACAATTCAAAAGCTACATGGAAGCCCAAGGGTTATTGTGAGCGATAGAGATCCCATTTTTACTAGAAATTTTTGGACGGAGTTATTTTCTTGTTTGGGTACTCAATTAGCTCATAGCTCATCTTATCATCCTCAATCTGATGGTCAAACTGAGATAGTAAATAAATGTTTGGAAGGATATCTTCGTTGTTTTGTATCTGATAAACAAACACAATGGGTCAAGTGGTTACCTCTTGCTGAATGGTGGTATAACACTTCTTTCCATACTACAGCAAAAATGACCCCATTTATGGCACTTTATGGATATCATCCACCATCCATCACATCATCTTTAAGGGAAAATTCGAAGGTTCAAGCAGTGGAAGATCACATCGAGCATCAGCAAGAAGTTCTCCAACTCTTAAAGGATAACCTGAATTTGGCACAAAATCGAATGAAACAACAGGTAGATCAACATCGTAGCGAGAGAAGTTTTGATATAGGAGATTGGGTATTTTTACGGCTACAACCATATAAAAAAATGTCCCTCAAGAAAGCTAAGAAGGATAATAAATTATCGCCAAAGTACTATGGTCCTTACAAGGTGTTGCAAAAGATTAGTACTATGGCATACAAATTGGAGCTTCCTGCTTCTTCACGAGTGCATCCAGTTTTCCATGTTTCATGCTTAAAGAAGGTTATAGGTGAAAATCTTCCAGTTCAAACAATATTTCCAGAACTTGATGAGGAAGGAAAAATCATATTGGAACATGAAGCGGTCACGGAAACAAGAACTCGACAACTACGGAATCGATCAATTTCAGAGTATCTCATCAAGTGGAAGAACTTACCCACTGAAGATTCTACATGGGAGGATGGGAATTTTATACAGAAGCACCCAGAGCTACTCAAGCGTTGAGGACAACACTTTTTTGAAGGAGAGGGGCATGTTAGGTCCCTATATTACTAGTATAGTCACTTATTGTTGTTAGTGTAACCCCCTTATTGTTATTATTGTACCCCTGTAACCCCCATATTGTTATTATTGTGCCCTTAAATTATTATTGTTAGGTCGGCTAGGATTACATTATGGCCCACTAGGATTACATTATGGCCCCATGGACTCCTATATATAGAAAGGAGGTTTTGTAAATTGGATCATCCAAGATTTGTTCATTTATGTAATGTATTGGAGGTTGCCCCCTCGAAGTGGATTATTTCTAAGGCGTTGACATCTCTTTTCTTCTTTAGTCATGTTTGACCAAGGTATTCCTTTTTCGTAAATAATCTATCTCAGTCCGGAAAAGGGTTAAACTTATACTGAGTAGATATCAATTCATTTACTTTTTACGAGCTCGAAAAGACAAGTGCTTGGAAATATTTTCACATTATCGGAGTCTGAAAAGAGTTGAAAGAAGACTCCAGGGGTTCCTTTTTCGCTGTTATCGAAGTTCGAAAAAGAGATAAAAGTGCGCTTCAAATCCTTTTTCGTTTTTATCAAAGCTTGAAAAATAAGGATAAAAGTATGCTTTGTGGTCAAATCATTCTTGAAATAAATATGCACAACTAATTTTTTCATCAGTTGTAAAACCTGCTCATAACAACATAAAATGGATTAAAAATACCCGTTTCACGATAAAAATATAATAAATATATAGTCACAGCAATAATTATTCATTGCAGACAATTAAATGACTAAACAAAAAGAGTTTTACTATTCATTTTTACCATTCAATAGTTTCCATTTGCATTTTGGAGCTCTGAACCTGTTTTTACCCCCGAACTCCAGCAGTTGATTGGGTGCAATAATTAAGAATTTTTTGAATTCCCCTTGCAAGAGAAGATGCCCCCCAAGCTGCATTTCATTCACCTAAGTAGATTACTGATAGTTGGATGGAATGAAGGTTCATTTACGAGATCAAATGGAAGACTCGTCTTAATCAGGAGAGGGTTTGTTTCAATTTTTAAAGAGCTTGACACAGGAAAAGAACTATGCTCATGGCCTGTTTCATTTTTTAACGAGGTTGATACAAGAAAAAAGAACTATCCTCAAAGGAACTTGTTTCAATTTTTAACGAGGTTGATACAAGAAAAAAGACTATTATGAAAGGGACTTGTTTCATTTTTTAACGAGGTTGACACAATAAAAAAGAACTATCCTCAAAATCTTATTCATTTTTTAACGAGGTTGACACAAGAAAAGAACTATCCTCCATGTGGAGTTGGACTAGTGAGTGTGTGCTAGAAAAGACGTAGTCTAACAGAGTCATCATTTAAGGAGCTTGATGAGCACCACAAATGATAAGTTATAACATGCGTTGACGGGTATTCTTCAGGGTTTTCATTAAATTTTGGAATTTCAAAGGGTAATTTATGTGAAATCGCTGGCCACCAAGGGGAATAACTGTTGGGAACAACTTGATATTTCATTGAAGATGTGAATAAAGGTTCAGGTCGTTCAGTACTCATAAGGGAGGAACTAGATAGGATTCCAGATGATGGCATGGGTGAAGTCAATGGACAAAACATCGAAGATGAAGCAATAGTAGATGTTGTCACAGCTGAAATAGATGGTTCAGTCTGGGATGTTATCTCAACCATGGTCAAATGACCCAATGTATACCCTATATAATCTATGGGAACTCGAAGTGAAACAGGATTAACAAAAGCAAAGGAAGGTGATTGAGGAAAAGACTCGTACCGGTAAAGCTCCTACTGAAAATGAGTTGGAGTTAAATTTGTCTCATCTTGTGGCATTTCTTCAATCAAAATCAAACTAGGTGGAAGAACTTTGTCGTCAGGCCCAAAGTATATTTCAGGTGGTTGACTGCGTGATATGGGAGACTCAATGGCTACAATAGATCGTGGAGTGACCAGTACAGGAATAACTTCCGGTTGTTCAACTTCGGGATTGAGATTTCCTCCACTCAAGGCATATAGAAACTGAAATATAAAGGGATGAGAGACCCTATTTCATTGGTCCTAGGGATGATGTCCAGTTTTACCAATAACAATTTCCCCCTAAATCATGATGGGATCCAGATCAACTTCGAGTTGAACAACGTCAGGTTCGGGAGGTATGGTCTCACTGATTGGATGGATCGTGACCATGGGTAGTTGTGAGGAATCTGTCTCGACAATAGTAGACAAACCAGGATTTGTAGAAACAACTTGTGCCGACTCTGGTATATGGGAATATGATGCTTCACCAGAGGTGCAAATAGTACTGGTTTCGGTAGAGTGATGTCACCTTCACTGACCAGGAGTAACTTCTGGTGATAAATGTGGTCTCAATGCTAATCTACTCGAATGACGGGGAAAAGGATTTTTTTCTTCCACAATGACTAATTTATTTTAACCAAAAAAAAATAAAAAAAATAAAAGGGTAATGCTAGGCAAAAGGTTTACTAAGAAACTGTGAACTATAGAATACCTCCTGGCGAACCAAGAAGTACGGGCAGGCAATCTCTTTGAATGATGTGTTCGGTGTATCATAATTTACAAGGCAACCGACTCAGTTCACTATGGATGGATATGAACCTAAATTTGTCCTCCCAAATATACCCGAAGGTAAGTGGAGGCCCAAGTCCGTATTAGCGCTGTCTAATGTGAAACCTCACAGTGAGAGCACCCATTTATACTTTTCGTGCTTTAACACCACCCGATATACCTGAAAGTATGTGGAAAAGCTACGATATACTTACGTACGTGGAGTGAGGTATCACACTTGGAATGTCTCGCAGACAATTAATGACAGTTGCTATGTTTTACGATGTCGGAACGCGTCTCTAGCCTAGACCTTCTAAATGTTATCGTTATTGTTGCAATTCTTTGTTAAGTAAATTGATGTAAATTTTAAGTTGATCTTGTTTATCAATTTTCCTTTCAAGGTTCACTGCGATGATGTATTAGAAATTCCTAAAATGCAAACTAAAATGATAAGCAATCTTTTCACTTTTAGTTTTTTCAATGAAAATCCGAGCTACTAGAGGGAAAGAGCAATCAATTTGAGAGAAAACAATCAAAGAGCACAAACTAAAATGCAACTTTCCTAATTGTTCCTATGCAAAACACACAATCCACTACATGCAAATGCAGGTTTTTCTTTTCAGTCCCTTTAATGTGAATGTAGAAAAGGAAACTAAGTGCATCAAATCAATAAAAACAAATGCCTTTTACCTTGAGAAATGAGGAATTGAACAACAATTTCTCTTTTTAGGAAAAATGAATATTTTAACTACAATTTCTCCTATTAGGAAACGAAGAATTTAATGATAATTTCCTTTTCAAAAGCAAATGGATCTAATGTGGCAATGAAAATACTTTGAAATTAATTCGTCAATGATAAATAAAAACACTTTAAATAACCATTGAACAAATTTTTCTTTCAAAGGAGGAAGAGGTGGGTAAAGTCACTGATCAATATGAGGCATCAAACACTTTGAAAACACAGCAAACAACAAACTGAAAGAAAATGCAATAAAAAATTCAATGGAATTTAGTTGACTATAGGGGGAAACACAGTGTCTAAGGGGAGACAGTGCGTTGCAATGCACCCCTGAGTGGGAGACAGTGCTATGCAAAGCACTGTGTCCTATTCAATAGTGCGTTGGGCATAGCAGAGAACAAAAACTCAAGCTGTTTAACACACTTCTAATGCAAATTTGAATTAAAAAATCCTAATCTTTTAGAGTAAATGCTACTAGGTTGATAACAGCGGCAAAATACACTAAGGATGAAGGGTAAAATCCCCAATGGAGTCACCAATTTGTTATGTGGAATTATGAATTATAGATAAAAAATTCTTCCCTAAATGTGGTGCAATGCTTTTAGAAAAACATGTTAAAGACTTTGCAGATACTTTTCCTAACAGTAAATAGACACACACAACAGATCAAGAAACTTACTTGGAGTCCAAGCGCTTCCAATTCTCCTTCTTTCGCTCTTGTTGTAGCTTCAAATCCAAGCTAGATCGCCAAAATATTTCCTGCAAGAATGAACATTAAACAACAAACAGATAGCAATATACAGATGCCTATTCAATTTATTTAGTTAAATAAATGAAACATGAACTATATACATCAGATAAGAATTCATAATATGAAAGACAAAAGCTTATACAGATACATATGTGGGAAATTAAACAACAATCTTCATTAATGGATAGAAGGGGAGGTTACAGCCAGTGATTTATTTGATGTCACCATCTCCAGCATCATCCCAGCCTCATCACGATGAACATCTCTCCAGCAGCATATCACTTAAATCAATTCCTCAATTGAAATTCCACCAGCATTTCTCTACTCAAATTCTTCCTTTTCAAGCACTAGGATCTGTGCTTAATTTATAGACGAGCTTAAGGTAGTTTTACAATTAATGACTTTCTAATAATAGGCAAGACATGTTCCTAAGCTCAGAGGTATCAAATGGACACATGGATTTGAAGTTTGACACATATGCACTCTTCTAGAAGGCACTGGCCAAGTGGAGATTCTGGAACAATGAGAATTTCGCTCCCAATTGACCAGCACACCCTTGAGTGTCAGGAAGTGCTTTACAGAGCACCTTTGAATGGAGGTACCTGCATATGCAACACACTTAGCCCCTTGAGAGACTACATTAGTGAGCTCATATGTGTTATAACATATACTTCAAATCTTGGAAATCTTGCAATGGAAGTCAGGAATGATTTTTATTTGTTCTTTGTCTTAGGGAATATAGCAACTGAAATGATAGGGGATGATAGACCATATTCATGGTTCTGGGGATGATTTCTAGTTTAACCAGGTCATTTGGAATGGTGTCCAAATTGACCTATAAAAAATCTAATTGTTTGCAAGTTTGTGTCATGCTTACAAGGTTAAAACTCAAAAGAGGAGAAGGCAAGTTGGTTGAAATCCCTGCAGTTGGGTCAAGAGGAAGAAGTGAAAGTTTTCCAAATTCTTCAACACCAGCACATCCTCAAGTTGAAGTTGAGTCTTTAGTGAGCATGTCACATGAAGGAGAACCTACCATGACAAAAGATGAGAGAGCATTCAGAAAGGAATCTTTTGATATGATTGAGATGGTTAAGGTCCTCTATGAGGAGAGGAATTTAAGGATGCAAGGAGAAATTTCTAGGCCTCCAAGAGGAGAGGGTTCTTCAAGAGGAGGAGGACATGGAGATGGTAGGAAACCACCATCCAGTCCACCATCTACACCTTCCTCTTCATCATCTTCCACTACCACAACCGTTTTCAATATGTTCATCCACATACTTCGAAAGGAACTAGAAAATCACCCTTACTTACACTTGATGTCAAATTTGAGCTACCGATGTATAATGGCAAAGTGACTTCAGAGAAGCTAGATAATTGGATTCATCAGCTAGAGGTTTATTGTAGAATTTAGAACCTTCAATAAGATGACATAAAAATTCAGTTGGCTTCCTTGAGAATGGAGGGCGCAACATTTGTATGGTGGGAAGCAAGGACTCAAGATGAGATTAAAAACCATGGTAAGATCTCAATGTATTGGTATAATTTTATTGTTGTCATTAAAAGGAAATTTTATTCTCTAGCTTACATGCAAAAAGCCATTATGGACTGGAAAAATTTTAGACAATTAAAGGGACAAAGTGTGCAAGATTACACTCATGAATTTAGGAGAAGAGCTCTTATTTTTGGTGTCAATTTATCTTCTCAAAAAAAATTGTTAAATTATATTGGGGGTTTGCATAGCTATCTTAGACATACTATTCTCATGTTTAATCCCAAGGACTTAGATGAGATTTGTGTTCAAACCATACATCTAGAAGCAAGAGGGAAACATAGTGCAGATGAGAAAATTGATAGTTTCCTTGAGTATGAAGGTAAAGGAAAGGGTAAGTTTAATGGAAGAGGAAAGAAAAATGGTTCAATTAAAATAGAGAACTAGAAACTCACATGTATGTTGGAAATACTGAGAAGGGGGTGAATCAGTATTTCTTATCAATTATAAATTTTAAATATTTTCACAACATTAGTTAATATTCAATTATTCTTGATGTTTATCCAGTAACAATAGTAAACAATAGAACACTATAGGCACAGGAATTTTAGGTGGAAAACCCCCTCTGGGTAAAAAACCACCGAATATTTTTTTAATAAATTCTTTAATCTTCAACCCCAACTGAAATAAAAGGTACAACTTCCTATAACTATAGAAAATCATTCTTCTCCAGCTCCCACTAGAAGGATGCCCCAACGTCCTAGTTTCTTCAATAGTCAACTGAATGGATGCCCCTGCATACTAGACCAACCTACCACCCTGAAGTGTTCACAGGCTCCAACCTGTAGGTGACTTCATGCACCAACCTAGCACCTCCCTACCACCCTATAATGATCAGAAATAAGACAAGAGTGTGGAATCCTGCACCAGGGACAATGATCCATGATAAAATATGATTCACAATGATTTTATTGAACTAGACCAATCACCCAATAACACTATGACCTACAACCCAACCATAACATTATCCAGCAATGAAAATTATAGCTCCCAAAAATGCCTCTCCAACTCTAGGAAAATTGACTCTTTTACAATTTTACAATGAAGATTTTTACAATATTGACTTTTGACATGACTTGATACTTGACTTGACGCTGCTTCTTTGAACACTGGCAGTTGTTGAGGTATTGTGAAGTAATGGTACTTTGGTGTTGCATTTTCCTTATAGTATGTGTCTAAGTTGTCCTATTGTGTCCTCCTTCCTACACATGCATTAATGAACAAGACCCAAATCAATATACAAACAAAATACTTACACTATCATGCAAACCATATGTCAAAGAAATATTCAAAATTCAAATGTAAATACGTTCAATAGCGATGAAAAAAACCCAATCAAACATACATAAAAAATACTTACATTGTCCTGCAAAAACACATGTCAAAGATGATATTCAAATTAAAATTAAAAAAATAATCATACATACCTTGTTGTAGCAGACTTACCCTTGACTGTTGATGTGTTGTCCTTACTACAATGATCCTTGAATGCATACTTATTCTTGACTTATAGAAGCTCGATATTGAATATGTTGTATATATGTAATTTCGGATCTCCAAGGTCTGAAAATGCGCCATGTGGTATACTTCTAATCCCTCTTTCCAACCCCACAGGTCTAATCAATATTGGATTCTTCAAGGAATAGTTATGCCCATTCTCCTATGATAACCTTATCATAGACTAGTTCGGTAGAGAGAACTTGTACGAAGTGCCACGTGTCACAGTTTCAACCTTTGGTCCTAAAAATAATATCCAACAAACTACAGTCCATCAGATTTCTGTTAATTTTTATGAAATTTGAATCCAATGCTCAGATATAAATTTATGACGATTTTCCCAAGGTCACCTGTTTGACATGAAATTCAGGAGCCTGCAAAAACCATAAATTCCTCAGATCATATCTCCAAAAATATAGTGAACCAAAATCTAAAATTAGGTCACAAGCTTCATTAGGATTTCGGCTCAAATGGGTTTTTTTTTCAGCATCTGAAGCTTCACAGAAAAAAAAATTATAGTGAAACTGCCACGATGACCTGTTTTAAGTAGCAAAATCCTTACATGAGGAGGATATGAGGGTCAAAATTTATATAAATTCTTAGGTTAAGAGGGTGTTGTAGAGGTAAATCCCCTCTGTGGACAGAGGCGATCCCTACTAGCCTAGATCGGGTCTAGCAACAATCGTATCACGCTAAGGTGCAGGTTCCTAATTGCAATAAACCAACTTGCGAAGAAGGCCTACCTCAAGTCCAACGTTGTTGTTCGTAAAGAAGATGATGTTCCCATTCCCTTGCTCCAGCAGATCACAATCCTTTCACTTGTCACGATCGAACACCTGCACACGCAAGAAACACAACAAAAACAAGCGTAAAACCCGATATATGCAATTATGTATCAGTCAGAGAAGACACAACTCATGATCATAATGAACAATACGAGTGGAACCATAACCAATAGTCGCTTATCATTAATTCATCAAAGGAAAATAAAACCAGGCTCTGATTCTAAACCTTCCTTCGGCGGGTCGTCAGCGAAATACGTCTTAGTAAAGCTTGTCAGGAATGGGGACAAGCCTCTCTCTTCGATCGTCAATCTCCTCGCTATGGATTTGGCACTATGAAGATTATCAAAGCTCTTGCAGCATTTTAAAGGCTCTTGGAGATTAGCTTGCAAAGGGAAATGGCAAGCTTATATAGATGGTGTAAGAGGAGTTGGGATCCCTATAATCATGGGATTTTCCCTATCCTCAAGGAAGCTTCCATGAGAGGTGGCAAACTACTTCCTCTACATGGAAATCCGGAGCCAAACATCCCAACTCAATTTAGAGACCAGTTCAGGAGTTGTTTAAAGTCAATCTTCTGCCATTTATTTTTAAAAAACACCCTTTATTAAGCCTAGTGCGAGTGCGACTCTGAGACAGAGTGCCAATTGGCGCGCCCTCTTTGAATAATTTCCCCCATTGGCGCGGGTATAACACAGGCTAGTCGCGCCAAGGATGAAAAGGCTATTTTTAGGGTTTTTCACAAGGAGATGTCTTCAGGGAAATGAAATTCCATGTCTAGGGGAATTCCATGAAAGTGTTTTCAGGTTATGTCACTGCTCACAGGTCACGGAATGAGCCCTCCAATATGCGGGATGGGGAATTGCAGGGACGGTGAAAAATTGTTGTGTAACAGACGGCCTTCAACAAGTAAACGTTGGAGGGATTTTAGGAGCTTAAAAAAACTATTAATTATTTTTTTATTCAGTGACCACAATCAATGATTAGTGTCCTACCACAACCCCATGGGTTTTTAGCCTACTAATTGGGGTTACTAACTTCAAACACGAATATCTCTCAAATCGTGAAGAATTATGTGGCATGTCATATATCAACAGAAACATATCGACAAGTAGAAACCATTCAAAATATACTTGAATCAGAATAGAGTAATTTTTCAAGTCAAAATTCCCATGCAAGATCGGGGTAGCCCCTAGTGCTGCTTGGGTTGACATCAATGACAACCACTGATCAAAAACCTCCCCCTTTGGAACTGATGGCAACACAAGTACTCCCCCTGCAATCATGACACCTATTCCTACATCATTCTCTCCCCCTTTGTCATCAATGGCAAAGGGTAACTCACCCTGACAAATGACATCCAGCGGTCTTATACACACCTCAACTCCCATTTTTTTATACTTAATCAAATAAGAGAAAGAATCTAATGAGAACTTGGGAGAATCCCAAGCTTTAGGCGAAGATACTCAAATTCTTCACGAGGTAATGGTTTGGTAAATATGTCAGCAATTTGTTCCTTTGTTCCAACATATTCAAGCTTGATATTCTTTTCGATGACCTGTTGTCTAACGAAATGATATTTGATCAGAATGTGCTTTGTTTTGGAATACATCACATGATTCTTGGAGATACTGATGGCACTAGAGTTATCACAAAATATGTTAATAGCCTCATCAAACTTGACTTGAATATCTTGCAAATTTTGCTTCATCTAGAGAACTTGATTACAAAGAGCGACTGTTGCGATATATTATGCTTATGTTGTGGATAACGAGATTGAAGAATGAATTTTACTTAACCATGAAACAAGGCAACCACCTAGATAGAATGCTTCTCCAATGGTACTCTTTCTATCATCAACACTTCTTGCCCAATCTGCATCTGTCTAAGCTTGGATAACTAAATTATTTCCTTTGGGATACCATAAACCATATTATGTTGTGCCCTTAAGATATCGGAGAATTCTTTTGACAGCAATAATATGAGATTATTTTGGTACCACTTGGAATCTTGCTACTTTTCCAACTGCCTGCATTACGTCTGGCTGAGAAGTTGTCACATATAGAAGACTGCCAATCATAGATCTATACAACCCCTGGTCCACATCCTTTGACAAATCATATAAACTTAACTTGCAACCTGTTACCATTGGGGTAAGGACAGGCTTGCAATCTTCCAACTTGAATTTCTTGAGAATTTCCTTGATGTACTTGGTTTGATATATAAATACTCCTTTATCCTGTTGAGATATATGAAGCCCTAAAAGTATGTCAGCTCACCAAGTAGAGACATTTCAAACTCACTTTCCATCTTTGTGGAAATTTTTTTACTTATGTTGGAAATATTGCCATTGATGGCAAAGGAGGTAGCAGATGCAGAGGCAGGAGCAAATGCAGAGACAGGAACAGATGCAGAGACAGGAGCAGAGGCAGAGGCAGAGGAAGAAAATACGAACACAAAGGCGTTATCACTGATGTTATTCCAAGAATAGAGAACTATGCGTTATATATATGGCAGGACTGTGTTGAAATGCGCAGTATGAAGAAGACAGAACCATTAGTCGACAACATATAAATAACGGAACCATAGTCGACAATATATATATATATATATATATATATATAATTGAATGGAGCGGAGTCGAATCATAAAAATACAATGATAATTGAAATTGTGGATTACGGAACGGTGTGGACGGAACCTGAGCACAACGAAGAAATGGAACCTGGAGAGGCGGAACTTTGACCAAGGAACAATAACAGTGGTTTAACACGGAGGGTGGTTTCTATCGCACCACCATTATACGGAAAGTGGTTTTGATAAATTTGCAGCGATTCCATAGACTTCATGACACATGGCCAGGCCACTATTCAAATACCACCATCTAATGTGCACCATCACGCGTTATATATCGTACGAAGACGCCAAGAAAAATGGGTGTAGACCGTTGATTTGAAGGCTCGACATCGGACGGCAATCATGTGTCGGACCTGCCCGAAGTTTAATAGAGGTGCACGGAGGATAGCCAAGTATTATACGTGTATTCGATTGGTCGTTTTATTGAACTGTGAGGCCCGGCGGAGTTATATGTATAATGAATTGGTTTATTTATGTTTCGACGTATTATAGCCTTAATATAAGGGTTGATGTAATATGTTAAAAGAGTTAACCAAGGTTAATATAATTGGCGATCAATCCTTACGGAGGTCGATTTATTCATGTGGACGCATATTATATACATCGAGATATTATATTGTGCGCGAAGACTTGCATATATTATAAACATTGATATATTATGTATAATGTCAAGTACGTGAAGTCGTTTATTTAAAAAACGCCGAGTTTAATATAAAGTTTCAACGGATTATAAACTTTGATTATAAAGGTTCGGAGGTAAATATATATATATATATATATATATATATATATATATAATCCGGGAATTATAAAAGCCACTGAATGTATTTATTTATCAATTTTCTCCAAAACTGATAAATAAAATTTGCAAAGAAAATAAAAGAGCCATGCGGAAGTAAACAAAGGGAAACACTGACAGAGCCACACTACAGTAAGCTGAACTTCTCCTTGGGGTCCAAATCTAGTGAATTGAGACATTAAAAATACTCAGACTTGTTTACTTAAATGTGCCAGCATAGAATAAAGGAATGTGACGAGATTTCCCAAATTGGGAATATTGTAATGACTGAAATATGAATGAATTCATATGTATGGGTTTATAACCATGAAAATGAATTTTCGACATTAATTCAAATTTTCCCAGATCGACAGTTGGATTGAGTACAAATTTGTTGTATTCATTATATATGCACACAGAAAGAGGAAGTATGAGGCCTGACAGAGGAAATCAAAGATTGCAGAGTTGAAGAAATGTACATGAATGAGTTGAACAGGTGAATAAACACAGAGAACAAATAATATGTAGAACAGTGTCTTAACAGCAGTAGAAATAGACAAAATCCAGTAAAGCCAAAGTTCAAAAGAGGAGCTGAGTGATATTGAAATATGTAATTAAGAATGTGAATGTAAATGATGTAATTATTTTTTATTGTTTGTGATGCAAAGGCAAGTATCCTAAGGAAAAGACAAAATCCCACTGTAGCATGAAAATTTGTACATATTGCCATAATTTACAATGAGTTGGTTAAAAGATATGAGGAGGTGGAAGGCAAAAATTCAAGACTACTCACTTCAAATTCCCTGAGGAATGTAAAGAGTCATGTGATGAACTCTATATATATATCACATCGATATGCACAAGGGGTGTTAGAAAAGCAGAGAGAGAGAAAATATTAAGAATGCAGAATATAGAAGAATAAGGAAGAGAAGATTCAGAGAAGAAGAGCAGAAAGAGAAACTACAGAATAGAGCTTATATCTAAAGTAAATCATCAAACATTTAGTTTGATAAATTGAGGAAGTTGGATCTTCCCTATCAAGTTGCAGCTTGATAGCTGTCAGTTGTAGCTGACTAAGGTTGAAGCCTCCTGTAGGTTGGTGCCTGCAGAAAATTGAAGGGAGTTGGTGCTTCCTTGCAAGTTGTAGCTTGCAGAATTAAGGTTGGAGCCTCCTGTAGGTTGGTGCCTGCAGAAAAACAGTGGTAAGAGGGATTTGGAGCTTGCCTTTGCATCACAACAATAATAAGATGTGGTTTTCTCCCTTTATGGGTTTCCACTTATATCTGGTGTCTCTGTGCATGATTTTTATGTATTGATCTGATATCTATCATCTGCTTAATACCTGTTGCTCTCATATTAAGTCTACTGCTATATTATACTAATACTTGCTGCTTATATTCTAAGACTACTCACACATTAAATTAGATATGAAATAAGGTGTAATTAAGTTTTAAAAAAAGGGGGGGGGGGGGGTTTAAAATATCAGGAATGTGCTAAACTGATTCACCCCCCCCTCTTAGTTTAGCTAAAGGTTCAACAATTGGTATCAGAGCGGGTTCCTTGTATATCAGTCTAACAACTGAAAGGAGATCCTAGGCTCTCAAGATGGCAAGTCAAGAAGGAATCTCAACCA